>JAQBSW010001280.1:0-140934 GCA_029291075.1 Eudiplozoon nipponicum | reverse complement strand
GAAATTTGTCTTGTAGCAATATCATTCTTTTGCTATTGTCATTTTTATTAAAATAGACGTTATTTAGCTCTTAAATTGATATAGGCCTAAGTCTTTATAATAAAGAAATCTCAACAAATAATATGCAAGTATTATAAAATTAAACTTAGCGACACATCAAACTAACTATGGTTTCTGAACTTATTTCAGAAAATAATTTTTAGCTCCATTTTACTTACTTAGAATTTGTCTAATTCAAAATTAAGTGTATTAAAAAGCTACTTTTTCTGAGCAATACGTAAAGTGATATGCAATAAAGAGACCGGCTGATTTTGTCGTTTTAAGGTAAATTAAATTCACTGTTCACATTTATTGTAAAAGGAATCATTACTACAACATAAACTATCATTACTCGTTTAACTGCACAAATATGTCTTAACTTCGTTCTTAAATTCATGCCTATTGCTAAATAAGATAGATACAAAAAATTCACCTATCTAAGCAGAGTGGCTCAGTGGATAGTGTAGCAGATTCCTAAGCAGACGTGCCCAGGCTCGAAATCTTTACGCAGCAAATTCTGAACAATACGTGAAAAGTTCTCAATAAGGGCGAAACCGGTCTAGTGGATAAACCGCATTTTCTACGCTGTACAATGTGCTTAGTATATACTGACAAATGTTTGCACATAAGAAGTCAGGTGTTTATATCTTGATCGTAACCTTGGTCAAAAATAATTTTTATCACCGGCCGCGCAACCAATATTCAATGAACGTCCACACTATTTTACGCACTTTTCCAAACCATCTATTCCCATATTTTAAGCGACTTCATTTTAGAATACAATGTATTGTCTAGGTCGTTTCAAGTGAAACTTTAATTAAAATAATTCACTTATACAGGACGCTTAAATTTTTAACTTCCATTCGTAGTTTAACGGCTATTAACGTTTGCAACTGTGCATCGGTTTGGTGACGCAGTGGTGAAAATAAATGTTTGCATTTCAAATTAAATTCTTATTTTGCTATATTGAATAAACCTGATAAATAACGTTTTTATCATCTTTTTAATATTTTCTGTAAAAAATAAATGTTTATCTTATTAAAGTCATGTAAGTGTAAATAGATTTAAATAAAAGTGTAAATATTAATTTGCATTAAGACGTATTAATTTATAGTTAACTGAGGATAAAAATCACTTTATTTAATTGCGACTAGTGTTGAATTGCAGACAAACGCTTTAATAGACGTTTTGAAAGAACATGCATTAGTTAAAGTTTGTGCATTTGTGAGAATAATTCTTGGGAAAATCGGCAAGTTGGAAAAAGTCATGAATTTGTTAACTAACTGTAGCGTTTAAATATTTTAAGTTAAAATCTATTCGCGAATTCTAAGTATTATATTTTGGATAAATGTTCGTTTTATTCATACATTTACAATTTTATCAAATTTAAAGATACAGCTTTTAGAATATTTACCTTGAAAAACACAACTCTATTATTATCATATATTGAATAACAAAGGACAGGATATATTGTACGGACGATTTTTCGCTGCACATTGTCAACTAAATTACCGGATAAAATTGAAAAGTTAATTTTGTTTAAACAGAAAATATTTCCATATGCCATTGTTCCTCGGGTTGTGGCAATTCTGGGAAAAAGTTGACGAGTTCCCAATATGAAAAAAGCCGGTCAACTTTATAAACAATAGATAACTGCGCGATTGGTGATAACAATTATTTAAATCAAATTTACAAACATAAAATAAGCACCCAACTCATAGTGTCTAACTAGTCACTAAATATAGAAAAACTACTGCATGTTACACGAGGTAATGAGTTTCAGATATTGATTATCACAATCTGACTACCGCGGATAAAACCGCGATTAATATAGAAGCTACGAAAGTCAGATATGCGTTTTATAGACCAAGTTATCTCTCCTATACTCATTTTTATGTATTGATATACATAAATATCGGCAAATTTCGGCATAAGTACATAAGTTACAATCATTTTGCCGTCGTGCTCTGATGATGATTAGTGAAGTTCGAAGCGCGTCAGTACGTGTAACTTTAGGTTGATATGCTATATTGTACGATTTGTTACATACAATTGAATTACTGTTTACTTTATAAATTGGCTTTGTCAACTTTTGCAAGTTTTACTTTTAACAAAAAACAAATGCTCACAATGCAACATTGTCACATAAATCATCATTTCAGTAAATAATTCTTCAGAAAGTTGAAAAAAGAAGCATAAAAATCTAGCTTAAAATGGGTCGTTTGTTTAATCAATAAATGATTGCGCGTGTGGCGGAAAAAATTCTCTTAATCAAGTTTGCGAGTTTGAAGTAAGCACCAATCTCATTGAATTTAACCAGTAATAGAACAACTCAGCAAAACAACCTTTAGTCACACCTAATAACGCGTTTCGACCTTCCATTATCATCATCAGAGTACGACGGCAAGCCGACCAATGAGGATCAATTCACAATGCATATATATGACAGAAATGCTTAATTCTGGTTTTCACATACATACGCACTGCAGTTTGATACTCGGTAATCAAATACAGTTTATGTGAGACTACTAGAGGTTAGAACAACATATCTTATTTTGCTTTCAATATATATTCATTGTGGTTTGATCCTCGCTAGTCGGTATGCCGTCGTAATCTGATGATGAAAATGGAAGATCAAAACGCATTATTAGGTGTGACTAAAGGTTGTTTTGCTTTGTTGTTCGATGACTGATTAAATACAATGAGTTTGCTGATTCCCTCAAGCTTACAAACTTGAGTTGAAGAATGGGTCTTTTAATGTCCAAGAATAAAGTCACTGCGCTAACAAATGGTTAAATTTGCGCAGTTCTCGAAAACTATATTTATTTCAATGGTCACCAAATAAAGACGCGTGTCCATACACTCCCTTTAGTTATATTTGACAGGTCAATATATAATCAAGGTTGCGGTCTTGATATAAACACCTGACCCATTAATAACTTACATATGTCAGTATAAACTTAGAATTGTATAGTTTAGAAAAGGCAATTCATCCAGTAGACCGGTTTCGTCCTTATTGGGAACTCATCAAGTACTGGCCAGAATTTGCCGCGGACAGGATACGAACCTGGGCACGTCTGCTTCGGAATCTGGTGCTCTAACCACTGAGCTATCCTGCTGCACACTACACAACACAATTTTCAGTTATATACTAACTAATGTAACTTGGTTAGTCTATTTTTCCTTTGGGTGGAGCTCATATGGCATCCATTTAGACCCAAAGTTCCAACTAACCATCCCCAATCTGTCATTACTGAACAGACACCACACTACATGGGTAAGTGGTATTGAAATGAACATTTATATAATTAAACGAACATTGGTTGCGCGGGTGGTGATAATTATTATAATCAAGGTTGCGGTCTTGATATAAACACCTGACCCATTAATTACTTTCATATGTCAGTATAAACTAAGAATTGTATAGTGTAGAAAAGGCAATTCATCCAGTAGACCGGTTTCGTCCTTATTGGGTATTCATCAAGTACTGGCCAGAATTTTCCGTGGACAGGATATGAACCTGGGCACGTCTGCTTCGGAATCTGGTGCTCTAACCACTGAGCTATCCTGCCGCACACTACACTTCACACAATTTTCAGTTATATACTAACTAATGTAACTTGGTTAGTCAATTTTTCCTTTAGGTGGAGCTCATATGGCATCCATTTAGACCCAAAGTTTCAACTAACCATCCCAATCTGTCATTACTGAACAGACACCACATTACATGGGGAAGTGGTATTGAAATGAACATTTATATAATTAAACGAACATTGGTTGAATTATTATAATCAAGGTTGCGGTCTTGATATAAACACCTGACCCATTAATTACTTACATATGTCAGTATAAACTAAAAATTGTATAGTGTAGAAAAGGCAATTCATCCAGTAGACCGTTTTCGGTCTAAATGGATGCCATATGAGCTCCACCTAAGGAAAAATAGACTAACCAAGTTACATTAGTTAGTATATAACTGAAAATTGTGTGCAGTGTAGTGTGCGGCAGGATGGCTCAGTGGTTAGAGCACCAGATTCCGAAGCAGACGTGCCCAGGTTCGAGTCCTGTCCGCGGCAAATTCTAGCCAGTACATGATGAGTTCCCAATAAGGACGAAACCGGTCTACTGGATGAATTGCCTTTTCTGCACTATACAATTCTTAGTTTATACTGACATATGTAAGTAATTAATGGGTCAGGTGTTTATATCAAGACCGCAGCCTTGATTATAATAATTGTTATCACCACCCGCGCAACCAATGTTTGTTTAATTATATAAAGGTCAATATATAATTAGCTATAAAAATACGTGCAATATTAAATATTAAGTTGCAGTCACCGGATATGTATGACCTCTGACAAGCTAGAATTCAATCTTCTAATTCATCTGTTTAAATATGATTCTTCATAGGTAGAACTTAAGGTTCATTTAAAGATTGATGCAGTCAGAAGTTAAGTGTTGCTTTTTACAATAGTTAAAGGAAATTTTTAGTGGATGCAACGACAACTGCATTCAACGTAGGAGAATAGATACGCACCGAAATTTTGATAAACCAACTTGCCCAGGTTCGAGACATGTTCGCGGCATATTCTGATCAGCACGTGATGGTGCGACAGGGCGGCTCAGGGAGTAGATAAACAGATTCCGAAGCAAATGTGCCCAGGTGCATGCCCTGTCAGGCAAATTCTGGACAAGACGTGATAAGTTCCCATTAAGGACGAAACCGGTCCGCTGAATGAATTTCCTTTTCTGAATTAAAGTTAATTTTAGAAGGACCATATATAATTAGTTACATATTTACGCGTAACATCCATTAAATTTGCAGACAAAAAATGTGTATCTGTTCTGAGAAGCGCGAATTTAATCATCCAATGCACCTGCGTAGATAAGATTGCTCACCGATAAAATTTCATTTTCAAAAAAGCAAAATGCAAGAAGTACTGTAATTTTGATGTTTACAATGAGTAAAGAAAATTTTGTAGTGGATGCAAATGGAACTGAATTCAAAGTATCTTAGTGTTGGAGAATATTGATGCAACGAAATTTCTAACAACCAATATAATTAATTCTTTAAATCAAGTTTGCGAGCTTGAAGTAAACACCAATCCCATTGTATTTAACCAGTCGTCGAACAACATAACAAAACTAACGCCAGCCGCAACGCACTGACGCGTTTCGACCTTCCTTGATCATCATCAGAGTACGACGGCAAACTGACTATCCAGGATCAAACCGCATTGAATATATATGGAAATCAAATTTAGATATGCGGCAAACAATAGGCAAACAGTTCTTCATATTATATTATACTTCCATAATTGTAGCCGAAATCTCTACATGACCAGCACAATTTACTCGAAAAAGATTTGAAAAATAAAAATTATTCTTACTTGCATTACGTGTAATGATACCTTAGGTTTATATTACTTATCAATTTCGAATTATGCGATATGTTTATAGGAATATTTCTTGCTTCACTTCTGCAATGGTCATAGCTAATTAATGACAATTACGAGTTTCTGAATTTGGAATTCCTCAATGGCATTTGGAGATGCGCCCAGCCGTTGAGTACAATTTTTTGTTGATTAGACGTTCTGACTATTTATAAAAGCTTTTTCTTTATCTCCAAAGGTAGATCTACATTAAAATAGAAATATCCATAATATTGCAAACCTGTTTACAATGTAATATGTCGGAATTTTTTTGTTGTTGATTGTCTGTCTTTAGTAAGAGAGCCATATGGCCAAATTAGATTATAAGATAAGAGATACATAAAACAGCATGTTTGTGGATAATAAACGTCAGCATATTTAACTCAAAAAAACATTTTTATTGAAAATAAATTTTTAATAATGTAAAATATTCTAATGGGCATACATTTTCTCGATTTACGTTATACAGTTTTTACGTATAAATCTATGTTTGCAGAATGAGTAAATATATTTAAATGTAAATATTTAACTATAAATTTTCAACCTATGTACGTTCTGTCTCTCTAATTTAACTAACTTACAAAATATTCGAAAACAATTTCTTAAATTTATTTACTATTGATTATGAAACGTTGACAGCTTCTGCTTTCACATATTAAAAACACGCGATTGTTCAATACATTTTAAATCTATCCTCTTGATTACCAACAAAGCAAGAATTTTTTTACGGATAAAAATAATCATTGAAACCGGTTCATCATTTGTCAACTGATCACAGCACCAATAAATTAAAGTTTTTTGTACATAATTTGGGCGTAGAAAGTTGAAAGAAATTTAATAAAATGACATTATTTCGTCAATCGTTTTGATTATTTCTCCTTAGGACTATTGGTGTGTTCCAATAACAGTAACGTTTATTTACAGCAATTAATTCACTGCTTCTTCTCACAAAATAGGTAATACAAAGGCAGTTTGTTATTATGTGTATAGGGTTGAACAAAACGTAGTTAACTTTACTGATCTTGGTCTGCCAAACATGATTTCTAGAAGCACTACTTCCACTCATTCAGTAATAAATTAACATTTGCGACGTTATATTCAACAACATTCGATGATAAAAACTTGCTTAATTTGTATTAAAATGGAATATTTTCCTGGGTGCATTTATTACATTTTTCAATTATTAAAAAGGATTTTTAATAAGGTTCGGTTTTAAACTAAATATTGTTTGAAATTCAATCTAATAAATATATTAAACACCATTTAGTCAATGTACAGCAGTATTATAAAGGAACAGAAAAATTCTGTTGATTTAGCAATGTGCATTAAATATCACTTTCTCGTTTATTTTTATAGCCCTTTTTAACATTGCATTTGTTCAATTTTAATTATCTCTACAATTTGCAACACAAATTGTTTGCCAAGAGTAGAATGCACAAATACAAAGTAAACACTTTAGATAATCGAAATATGTAAAAATAAACTAATTTATTTAGGAAATTTGATCGACCACTAAAAATTTCAGAGTATTTCTGTCACTTGCATTCTGATTATTTTTCCAATGTAAAATGCTGCAATTTTATATACTGAGCTTTTGATTCAATTTTTTCAAATGTGCTCACAGCAGTTTATTAAATTAATAGAAAATGTCTTCTAAAAATAAAATTTCCATACGAATTTAAAATATTTTCTTTATCAGATGTAATATATGTATGAATGCTATTTAAACGATCTGGTGAGAATTTATAACGACTCTTTCCTTTAATAGGATTTATAAATTTGCATAAATTGTTAAGCTACAGTTTTAGAAAATCATTCGACTGCTGACACATTTTATGATTTTAATAGTATACACGATATATATATATATATATATATATATATATATATATATACACAAAACTAAGGTAATTTTTTTTATTAAGTTTTTTAAACATTTTTTAGCTAAGGAATTGATCGATGTTGTATTTCAGACAATAGATGAAATATATTTTTTTATAACCAGTTCCCGGTCATACTCTGTGCAATCTTTTTTTGTTATTCACGAAAGATATAAGCTAGCATTCACATATATGTAGACTGGTGAGACATTTTGGAGCCAGCTATCTTCACTGTTCGCGGTGAGATACTTTGGCTTTGTAGAACGTCCATCTTTACATAAAGACGTCATTGATTTATATCAATATAAACGTTAACGGTTGTTTGTCAACATCCATGCTTCATAGTTGCGACAATGAACACGCTACCACCAGTAGCACATGAAAATTAGCGAAAGCTGATCATCATAATTTCTTTAAAGTGTTACAAAAGAGATGTTTTGAGTAAAAGAAAAAAAAATTTATTGTACCCTTCCTATGTTCAAAAACAAAAAGAAATTTTATCAGATACAATAAACATTTCTTTCTCATTATCTCCTCAAGTATCTACTAATGAACATATCTTTATATATATATATATATATATATATATATATATATAAATTGGAAAGCAAAACAAGATAGAAATATGTGAACATAGAGAGAGTGTGAAAAACGGAAACCAATCAAATTGCGTGCGTCACATCCAGTTCAAGCTTAATGCTTGTACGTGCTTCTTCTGCTTACATAAATCCGGCTGCAATTTGTTTATCCATAAGGCTTCGTATGTGGCTAGCTCCCTTTTGTTTTGCATTTAGTAATTACTTTGAATGTTACGTCTGGAGAACATGCGTGCGATGTTTCGACGATGTGTTGTGCAATTGCAGACTTGTATTCACCATTTGATTTAAAACAGTCGTTTAAGTTGCAATGTTCTCTAATTTGTGCAATTAACCGTTTGGTCGATCGGCCTACGTAAGTTGATCGACAACTTGCGCATGTATATAAGTAAATGATATTGGATATCGACATTAATGGCTGTTTCTCTTTGATTTTTGGTAAAGGCAAATGTGTTACCCTAAATAACACTCGTAGATTAGCTGCATTAAATGTGCGTGTTAATGCTACTTCAACTTTCTTTTGTGCCATTCGGGAAACTACATCCTCCTTAAATGAGATTTTTAGGTAGACTTTTCTGTCCTGGTCCGTAATACGTCTGTTTCTGTTTAATTCCCCTTTTAATAAATGATTCAACTAATTGTCTGTGAAAGCCATTAGACTAGTCGTCGAACAACATAACAATAGTACTGCAGCCCACATTTCCAGTCATGTTCAATGTATGCAAGACTACTAGAGGTGACAGCCGCATATCTAAATTTGATATCCACATATATTCAACGTGGTTTGATCCTCGATAGTCAGTTTGCCGTCGTACTCTGATGATGATCATGGAAGGTCGAAACGCGTAAATGCGTTGCAGCTGGCGGTAGTTTTGGTATGTTGTTCGACGACTGGTTAAATACAATAGGATTAGTATTTACTTTAAGCTCGCAAACTTGATTTAGAGAATTGTTACCACCAACCGCGCAATCAATTATTGTAAAATTGTACTGCTTATATATGTATATGTGGCGAAAGCTGCAAATAGTTAATGTTCGTGACTGCATTAAAATTGTGCAGCCGACATTTCCAGTCATGTTCAATGTCTGCAAGACTGCTAGATGTGAGAGCCGCATATCTAAATTTGATATCCATATATATTCAATGTGGTTTGATCCTCGATAGTCAGTTTGATGTCGTACTCTAATGATGATCATGGAAGGTCGAAACGCGTAAGTACGTTGCAGCTGACGGAAGTTTTGATATGTTATTCAGTTATAGATTAGAGTAAAAAAAACTTTGCATCTTAAAAAATTAAGTCAAATCGAATGGTATATACCCGTCAAAAATTGCGCAAATATTATTGAAATCTCGTACGTTTGCTCATCAGATATTTCCATAAATGTAAATAAAAAGGGCAATAACAGAACCGCGTTTACAATTTACGAAGTGTCATGGCGAATACACAAAAACCTTTATAAGTGTAAGCGGATAAAGCATGTTCTGGCCTTGAGCCGTACTTGAAGTGATGTTCGCAAATGATTTTATGTTCTCCGATTTCCCACTCTCTCAACTCGTAACCCTATAGTATTTACTGCTTTATGAAATGACAAAAAGGATGTTTATTTCTAGATATTCGAGACCAAAAAGAGCAGAAAGTTTTGTTGCAACAGAAAAAATTCTTCGTATGTTTGCACATGATAAATGTATAGCAAAATATATATTTATCTACTGAAACTTGAGATGATCATATAAAAACACATTTATTCTATTTGGAAAATATTGTTCTTTTTGCTTATGCGAAAGTTTTAAAATATTATATATAACTTTGTGTTAAAAAAGCATAAACGTCTACTTATATATATATATATATATATATATATATATATATATATATATATATATATATATATATATGTGTGTGTGTGTGTGTGTGTTTGTTTGTGTAGTATGTGTGCAGTGGAGATTCAATTGCAGGATTTATTATTGTGGAAACATATTCGTAATAAACCATAATTTGCAGAATTAAACATTATTTTTATTAAGTAGAGCACTTTTGGTGTTGTTGAAGCAGAATAATGATCAGAAAATGGCTGGATGTAGTAGTGAGTCTTGGTAAAATATAATGAATAATAAATTCATTTACCCAGGGGCGGGTTTTACGCGAACACTGCCCTATATATAGTTTGGTCAGTAAATTGCTTGTGTGTCATACAGAAACCTTACTTTTTAATGTTTGCATGAAAAACTAGCTCAAATGTGAGTAGGACAAATATACAGTGGTTCCTCAAGATACGAGCAGTCTAACATACGAGCCGGAGCTCGGGCCATAATGTCTTTCAAGATACCGGCCCAAATCCGAGAGACGAGCCGTGTTTACAAGCGTCCCGCTAGTTTGCGCGCAGGGTCTAGCATCATCCGAGTGAATCTCTTGCTCACTCGCACGTGTTATCAGCTTGAATCAAAGTGTATCTTGTGTGCTGTACGCTTTTTTGCTTGATTTTTGCGTGATTACTGATTTTTTTGTGTTTTATCATGGGGCCGAAGAAAGTAAGTGCTAAGAACAATGGTAGCGAAAAGAAGAGGATAATATTGATAGAACTAAAGCAAGAAATAATAGAAAAACCATGAGCGTGGCCTACGAGTGATTGAACTCGCAAAGATCTATGACCTTAGTACATCGACAATTTGTACGATATTGAAGCACAAGGATGCCATCAAGAGTGCTACACCTGCAAAAGAAGCCACAAATCTTTTCCAATTAAAGACAAATTTCCACGAGGAATTGGAGAAGCTTCTGCTCGTGTGGATGAAATAGAAGGAGTTGAAAGGAGATACACTGACGGAGACGGTATTATGCGAGAAGGCACGGAGTAGTTATGCGACTTTGTGAAGAAAGAAGCATCAACTTCAAATGAGGCATCAGAAGAAGCGTTTAAGGCCAGCCATGGCTGGTTTGATAATTTTAAGGAGAGAACTGGTATCCATTCAGTGGTGAGGCATGTCGAAGCTGCGACTGCGGACGTGAAAGCAGCCGATACGCACATCCAAACATTCGCTGCGCTTGTTGCGAGGGAAGTCTACATCCTTCAACAAGTCTTCAACTGCGATGAAACGGGGCTATTTTGGAATAAAATTCCACTGAAGACTTACATCACAGTATAGGAGAAGATGATGCCAGGCTATAAACCCATTAAGGATCATATGACCCTTGCATTATGTGGAAATGCTAGCAGTGATTGTAAATTGAAGCCACTACTAGTTTATCATTCGGAAAATCCTCGAGCCTTCAAGGTTCAAATGGTACTGAAAGAAAAATTGCACGTTATGTAGCGCGCCAATGCTAGGGCATGGGTTACGCGGCAGTTTATTACTGACTGGCTAAATCTCGTCTTTGGCCCAGCAGTGAAGACATATCTGCAATAAAATAAAAAATAAATAACGCTTCAGCCCACCCACCTGGTCTTAAAGATGCTATTCTGTAGGAGTTTCAGTTTATCAATGTTCTCTACTTCCCACACAATGCCACTTCAATCCTACATTCGATGGATCAGCAGATCATTTCCAACTTCAAAAAGTTGTACACGAAGCACTTGTTCCACCGCTGCTTTGAAGTTACGGAAAACAAAATCTAGCCATTCGAGAGTTTTGGAGATATCACTACAACATCGTGATCTGTCTACGTATAGCTTGGCAAAGGATAACAAGACGAATGTCGAATTCTACATGGAAGATGTTATGACCTGATGCTGTAACAGAAAGAGATTTCGAAGGGTTTGAGCCCGAGACCGAGCAAGAAGAGTTGGGGGAGTTTGTATCTCTCGGAAAGTCGTTGGGTCTTGAGGTAGATGAGGGTGATGTCAACAAACACGTCGAAGAAAATGAGGAGGAACACTCAACTGAGGAGTTGAAGGAGCTGCAGACAATGCAACACACAAATAATTTGGAAGATATTATCATGAGTGAGGAAGAGGAAGAGCCGGAGGAAGTGATTTCTACAGGTGAAATTAAAGACATGCTGGCAATGTGTGGGAAAAGCTGTCAAATTTCATAGAAAAGAAACACCCAAAAAAATGGCAACTGGTCGGGCTTCAGCTCTTTATAATGACACTTGTTTGTCACAAGTTTGAAGCATTTTGAAGAGCAGGAAAAAGCGAAGTTTTTTGGATGCATTTTCATTGAAAAGAGATGCGAGTTAAAGTACAGAAAGTGCAAACAAGAAGGCAAAAACAAGTGATAATTAAATTTGCGTAAAAGTTAAGCTTAGATTAAATTTAAAGTGAAGCGCATTTTTTTAAGTATTTTCTTTCTTTTGAAATAAGGAATGTGTAGTTTTAGTTTTAAAGTTACGAAAATAGTTTTAAGTTCTAAAAAAGAGCCGTTAACGTACGTGTCTAGAGTGCCCTCATCCCTTCCCCCTCCCTACTCCTTGTCTTTCATATTCGTTAGCCGCACTCGTCTGTCTTTAAAGTGAGATTATTATGCAAAATAATACTTTTATTTCTTTATTTCATATATTGTTGTATATTTGTTACTTATAAATGTTTGTTTGTTATTTAAAAACATATATTTATTCATAATTTACAATGGGTTTGAGATTTTTCATAGGTCCTGAACGGATTAAATCGAATTCTGTTATTTTAAATGGGAGAAATTCGTTTGAGATACGAGCCGATTGACTTACGAACTCGGTTCTGGAACGAATTAAACTCGTATCTTGAGGTACCACAGTGTATTAGCAGAAGGGACTCAAGTCACACGGCAGAATACAATGATGGCGACCGAGCTGAGGTAGCTGAAAAACCTCTGTTACTGTTTATATCTGGCTCGAAAAGTCATTTACGAACTTTACCAGGATTTAAGCCAGTGTTTGCTCCATCGCATAATAAAAAGCTATAATTGTGATTAGACTAATTTAAAGCATTTTTGCGAGCCCATGATGGTTCTACATGTCCTGGGCCTACGTTTGATCACTTTCAATTGTAACTCGGGGTAAAAACGGCTACAAATAACCAAGATTACATGCTTTCTTCAAAAATACTCGCGTGGCGGCTATTAATGCAATTCAAAAGTTTCAGTGCTTCGTGTTCACGTTGTTTAGGTTAGAGGAAAAATAGTTCGAATCGACCCGCGTCTAATTTTTGACAATTAAACGCTTTAACGATATCTCACCTGTATCCCATACCTGTTCTACGCTTCTGGTCTTGTATTCATCGAGCGGCAAGAGGTTTGCTGGGCACGTCCCAGAACAAAGCTTTGGAGTCTGACCCAAAGACCGCGTTAACTTGTCGGTGTAGGCAGCTCAAGTCTATTTCATACTAGTGTGCTTGCACAGCTACTGTTGGGAATAAAACACGCTTTTGAAATAAAAAATGCAAAAAACATTTATTTTAGTGGTTTGGAAAGGTACCAAACAGTAGTGACAAACGGATAATGCTTACTGTTTAATTTTACCATTATTGGTGCACATTAGTTATATATATTTGAAAAACGGACTTCCTAACTATATTGCCAGATTTTCATGAAAAAATATTTATCATAAAGAATTTCATTATAGGCCTAAATCTTCAACATTTTCATGTTAACTAATTAAATGTTTTTCACGAATGTAAGCCTGATACATGTTTTTCTATAAAATTATAAATTTAGATATTTATGAGTGTAAAATCTATGTATAAATTGATGCATCTTTGTACCTTTCATGTATTTATGTAGTCATATATGAATATAAGGAAACATATAATGGTGTTTGAGTATGTGAATGTAAAAATGTATTTATGTATGTACATCTAAATGAACTGACTAAATAAAGCTGGCATTCCTAATGTATTTTGTCCTATTCCGCTTGAAAATTCATCCGATTCACCTAACTTAATTTGGACACGGACTGGCTCTTTCAAATAATTACCTGACGACAGATACTCATCTAAGCCTGGCTAACCCAGTTCTCGGTATATTTTTTTCAATTCACTATGTTCAAGCTTCTTCAAATTGTCCTAATCATATTGTGCTTAGGTGATGATTATAATTTGAACCATGCATTGAAAAAGATTAAACTTGGCAATTTAAATTAGCACACCCGTGCGACATTAGGCACTTATATTTTTAGGTGATCGCAGTTTTTTCCTTACTCCAGCAAACTCTCCGTCCGACAAAATAAAAGACAACTCGCTTAGGAATTATCTTATCTGCCTTTTGACTAATGCAATAATGATTAAAGTTGTTCTAGTTTTTAAAATATTTCGACTGCCGTTATCGATAGCCTTCTTTAATTGTTCCATCCTCACCAGTTTTACAAAACAAGCTAATGAAGCTAGCACGATATTTCCCTTGACCATATCATTTAAACTTCAGACTGGCTTTTCATTAAAGAGTTTCATGTCACGTGTGTATGCATTTCAGTAATTGTTATTTTAATCTAGGTGAGACTAGATTGGCTGAATAAGAATGTACCATTTGCATGCGTTTGACTATTTTGTTTTATACAATCCATGTGAAATGACGTAACAGAGATTGCCTAAACTTATTCGGGTGTGGAGAGACCAATAAAACAGAAGCACTCGAAATAGCCACATTCCATTGTATGCGGTATAATTAGAACTACGAGTGACCCATGCGCATGTTAATTTTAAACTCATATCACTCAGGTTTTACGTAGGATAGGCTTGTTTCTTTTAAGCAACTCGCTTAGGAATTTTATGTTTCTCTCACTAAATTGTCGAAAAGATAGGATAATGAAGACGTATGGATATATATAAATACATAAGTATAATTTTTTAAACCAGATTTTCCTATACAAGAATTTCTTTATAAATTTCATTTTCTTCGAATATTAAAAAGTGTAATTTATATTTCGAAAAAAAAACACTTTTCAAAAACAAAGTGAATTAAAGCCAGTTTATTTTGGGAATACGTAGCTACAAATTAAATTCTTAAACGAACATTGGTTGCGCGGGTGGTGACAACAATTATTATAATCAAGGTTGCGGTCTTGATATAAACACCTGACCCATTAATTACTTACATATGTCAGTATAAACTAAGAATTGTATAGTGTAGAAAAGGCAATTCATCCAGTAGACCGGTTTCGTCCTTATTGGGAACTCATCATGTACTGGCCAGAATTTGCCGCGGACAGGACTCGAACCTGGGCACGTCTGCTTCGGAATATGGTGTACTAACCACTGAGCTATCTTGCCGCACACTACACTTCACACAATTTTCAGTTATATACTAACTAATGTAACTTGGTTAGTATATTTTTAATTAAATTCTTGTTTTACATACATCCTGGGTCGCCATGTGGTTAAATGGAAGACACCTAGTCTCATTTTCAGCTTTAGTTCTATTTCTTGTTGGTGTTTTATTGTGGTTTATATCATAAGCGCATATGCATCTTTGTTTGCCTGCGAGCTTCTTTTTGTAAGTTTCATTCTCATTGAATAACAGAGTGATTTTAGTAGATCTGCTTTTTCTCGTATTGGTATAAACAATTACGACCAGGGATTCGCTTTGATGGCTACCAGTATTATTTCTTTTGTGTCGTATCGTTCTAGATGTTTACTGTGTTTCTTTCGTAATAATTCATATCGTGCAGATATCATTTTTAATGTTGCAAGTGATACCAAGGAAATTCGTCGTAGTGATTTGATTAAATCACCATAGACAACCAACTCACTCGAGATGAAAATGGTCATTTGACACTGCCATTAAATATAAATTTATATATGCACTGAGCAATTCGTTCATTAAAAATAGAGTTTCGCCAAAACCTCTTATTAGAAACGTAAATAAAAACCTAGTAAACTGGAACAAGTAGATCTGCGCTGAACAGAAGTTCGGGAGAAAGAGCTGGGATACCTGAGGAACCATTTAATAATGAAAAACTACCCGGACGGATTAATAGATGATATTATGAGACCGCACCCAATGTGAAATACAGAGGATAGCATCAAAAATACTTTGGTAAACTTACCACTTTGAGGCGAAACTCTGACTTCGCTAATTGCACGACAGTTAAATGGATCACTAGGTCGAATTTTCATAAAGCAAATGCTAACATCAAATTGAGCTTACTGTTATTTAAGAGGTGGGGTGCCAAGGATCAATTAGCAATTTTCTCCAAATCCTTCAAAACCTACAAGTTTTTAATTACATGCAGTGTAATATGTATTCCACTTAAGAAAAAGCCTTTGAATAACGAAATCTCGCAACATTTAACTGACAAATTAATTCTTTTAATGCTGGGCACGTCAGCTATATCAGCGGTTTCCGAGCACATATTGTAAACGCAACACCGATCAAATTAAATGAAGTTCATACTTCTATTGTTAGGTAAAAAAAGAAAAATAACTTTACTTATACGTTGACCTTTGTATAAAGGAGCAAGCATCCGTAATATCCATGAAAATGATCCCTCAACATGATAATTAACTCTTTAGCAACAAATCACACAAATTAGAAACAGCACAATTCTTTCCAGGCGGGCCTGACCACCCATTGGACCAGTATCAGTAAACAATTGATCATACTGCTGCAAACTGTGGGAAAATATTCTGCGCAATTAGCATGGGCAAAGCGATGCGAAACGCAACATACTGGGTGGAGGGGAGGAACGCTCACACACGCAATAGCCAACAAAGCGGACCAACGTGTGAAACTCAATCAATCAAAACAAGAATAACCAGACCTTAAACATTGCTCTTTCTTTCAATTTGAATGATACCAACACGCGCACAAACACGTACACAAATTCACACAGACATGCACTCAGTTGCACACAGACATGCATTCAGATGCACACAGACACGAAAACAGATGCACACAGACAAAAAATTAAGATACACACAAACGCGAACACAGATGCACAAAGACACGCACTCAGATTCACACAGATAAGCATATAGATACACACAACCACGCATACAGATGCATACAGACACACGCAAATTCATACAGAGCACATGCACTCAAAAGTCCAACCGAAATAAACAGTAAAAAATCCGAATTGCTCTCCTACTCTTAATCAAATGATAATCTAGAATTTAAAATTACTTGATCTGCGTTTTGACTAACGTAGCTTTCATTGTTCCAGTAGTTTTCTTTTTGCAAAATATTTCGGCGAATATCTAATGAAAGGACAGTCTGAAGTATAAATATAAATATTATGTCTAGTGGAAACAACGCGCTTGCTTCATTTGTTTCATTTGTTAATCTTGTAAAACAAAATGCAACTGATGAAGGCCTACGGTAAGTTAGGCCGAAATATTTTGCAAAAAGATAACTACTGGAACAATGAAAGCTACGTTAGTCAAAACGCAGATCAGGTAATTTCAATTAATCCAGGTCCGCAATTGAAACCATCTTTCGATAATCTAGAATGTTTATAAGTCGTAATTGATTATTCTTGGAATGAATATAATGTGTATAGTGGCGATCTTAAATACTTATACCATAATAATTGAATTTAATAAAATTCCTATTATGCGATGTCATATATTTTAGGAAAAGCTCTATTCACTATTTTTAACAATTTTGTGCATTCTTCAGTGTAATTTAGTTCAAAATAGATTTAACTCAAATATCCTTCTGGTATTCATATCACAGTTTAAGCTTAAGTTTAAAGTAGCAGAAATGAATTTGACTTGTGCCACTGTATACAGATTTACTGGTTTTGGAATGTTACGCGGTTTTAATTTTTGCCTGAGATGACCAACTTGATAATTGTCACGACATTTAAAATCTAAACACCTGTGCTAAATATGCATAGAGTTCACAATTCCGTAAAATATTAACTTTAATTGCGAATAAATATTTTATTTCGATGTATTTCTTTAAGTATATTTATTTGCTCTGCTGTCGGGAATAACCTCGAGAAAGGATATTTCGATTTTGGCTGTACACCCGACACACGTGACATCTGCGTACCACAAATGAACTGATACGAATTGATAAAATCATAATAAGCCATAACATAAAATGATTGGCATAACTGCTATTCACTTTGCACTTGCCAATATACGGGTGCTGTGCTTTTATTGAGCGCTTACAAAATAGATGTTAAGTGGCAATGTTTATTAATTTCATTTACAGTCAGGCACGCTTTAACATATGTTTTTGCGCAAAAGAATGTTACGTAACAAAATATATGAAATTGCTTTATGCTTCTGTTGGAACATATATAATTTTTATTCCTGTCCCACATTTTCATAAATTTCTCTTTAACTACTCACAAAATCTAGACCTGGGCATTACGCATTCAGTCAGCCTGCAACAGCCGCTTTTATCAGTCTGCCTTTATCGAATTTAACGCAGCCCGCCATTTTGGCTACTAGCCTTACACATAACCTAGCTCTACCACAGTGTTCTCAATCTACACCAAGTCTGCCGCTGCCGGGTATATGTACCGCTGGAGCCAGCATAATTAATGCTGCGTTTGTTGGCTCGGGAAACGGCTGTGGAGCAGTTGGAGTTCGTCCAACAGAAATCGGCCAAAACTGTGTTTTAGGCAGTTCAGCAGATTATACAAAGGTTTGCTGCTCTGGCTCTAGTGACGATTGTTACAATAACACAGTTGGACCACTAAGTATTCGAGTGAATTCGGATGGATCTACAGGCATTCCGTTACAAGCAGGAATGTCACTAAATAATTCTTTGCTGCAACCAGAGTTGGATTCCGGTCTTATAAGCCGTAATAATAAGGAATACGCTGAGTATTCCTCGCAGTTAAATATACCCAGACATTTCCCGACACCGGCAGGCTCAACGCAAAGTAAGAAACACTAATGCTAATATAAATATGTTTTTCTAATTTATCTTTATGTTTGGTGTATTCACTAGGGGTTAATATTTCTGTTGATAAAATACATCGGTTATTTGACCTAAACCTAGCATAAAATAGGTAATTTGCTTCGTTGAATTCAGCACGCTCTTATTCGGACTCAATCCGCATCCACGTGTATAATAACTTGCTTCATTTGTTTCGTGAAATGCATCTGATGAAGATCTACGGTAATGTAGATCGAAATATTATGAAAAAAAAGAAAATTACTGGAACAATGAAAGCTGCGTTAGTCAAAACGCAGATCAGGTAATTTCAATTAATTCAGTATCGCAACAAGGACATTCCTTCAAGAAGCATTTAACTTGCTAATGTTTTGTTCAATTAAAACGAAACTGTGTTCTGTTTGAAGGATCGAATTTGCTTTCAGAAGCTGTATTTATCTTAAAACGTCGATAAAAATATTTAATTATATCCATTATACTTTGATTACAGAAACCCTCTGGAAATTATCTGAGTTAATTCTATAATTAAATATCAGATTTGACTTAGAATTTTATTATTAGAAATGATATTAACTGAGACAAAATTGTCTTGACCATAGCAATCCAAAATTAGAAAAAGCATCCGCAATTCTCAATTTATATGCATTCAGGAAGAAAAGTATGTTTTTGAATCAAATTCCCAGAAGATGTTGTTTATTTAAATACTGTTTGTTGCGAAGAGCTAATATATATGCATATATGTATTAGGTGTTGCGAACCTAGTAAAAAATTAGTTCAGTTGTGACCAGTTTGTTTACTTTTTGCTCCAACGTCTTCTGCTGTTAATCAATTGAAAAATTAAAGGAAATTACAGTGCATTAGCTAATGGATCATAATTACCTATTATGCAATTTTTGTGACGTATTTATACGATATATAATAACAATCCAAGAAATACTTCTTTAATAGTTGCGCAGTGCCAGCTTTTAATGTTGAATCTCGGATATTTTCGATCGTGAGTTGTCACTTTGCACTATCAGTTTCGCAAAGATCAGATTGATCCTCATTTCCAAGTACGCATCGAGTTCGTCTTATTGGCTGGGTATGGACTCGTCCCTTTCTTCCGTAGGCTTTAACATCCTCACACGAAGATTAGATCGTACCACATTTCCACTGTACCATTGTGGCCGCGCGTTTATCTAAATGTTTATTTGTACATCAAATACTGAAGTTAGCTCGTTCTTATTCTACTAGATCCTAATTTATTTGGATATGGCGTAAAGTTCGAAATAGCCACGCAAAATGGTAACTAACATTTGGATAGACTGCCAGTAAACATAGAGTGGTAAATAACTTGAAATTGGATCATTGGCGAAGTGAACAATTTTAAGGATTTTGACGTGAATCTCTCTTGTCAAAATCCAGGAGGTATTTATGTGTTCCCCATAATAATATAATCGGTATAGTGGATGAATTGCGCCTGCGTACTTATGCAATAATTATCTTACACGAAAATTGTTTTATTTATACCATGCTATAATAATAAAGTGCATGTTATATGTTCCCATCTAGCTTGAGTTACTACACCTCTGTGGAGCAACAATAATGCTTCTTGAAACTATTACTTTACATTTGATTGTTTCTAAATCAACCACTTGTATTTGATGCTTTCTATCTTTAATCTGACAAAAATCTGTGCCTAAAAGTGATTTTGAACGCAATATTTACTATTTTTAAAAAAAAGCAAAACATATTTAATCATTTACTGTAATTTGTCACAAAATCACTTAAACTACCTATTGATGTACTAAAGAAGAGTAGTTTGTTTCATTTCAGAAGAAGTGAGCTGTTATCCATTTCCGATATCGTAAAAGCAATTTTAATGGTGACTTTTTAAATTCGCAATGCACCTGTTTAATTTATTGCTTTCTTTCGTTGCTTAGTATTCTATGCCATAATTTGAATTTTAGCAAACATAAAACAGCAAGAATAAAAAGTTACAATAAAATAAAGACGTTGCTTATTACCTAATTCTGTCATATATTTGGTTATTATGATACGCATATTGCGCACATACCAGTACGCTTATACAATTTGCCCATTTTTTTTTAGATCGGCTCAGGTTAGACAAATGAAATGCAAAAAACTTAGTAATTCAAACCAATTTTCCATAATTTAATGACATATGTTAAGTTAAAATATCCGTTACGACAATCAGAACCATCCAACTGCTGAGGATAGATAGTTTTATTATTAAATCTCATTTATTGATCCATATTCCAAAGACTGATATGCGACAATCTCAGTTGTTGCAATCTTAACAAGCCTATATGTCGTCCGAGTGACTTATGAAATATTCACAAATTTACGACTTGCCAAATTAATTAAACTATTAATTAAATTACGCGGCAAAGGAAAATAAATTGTTTGAATAAATTTTTAATGCAAACGGGCGCGAATAAATGGTAAAATTCGAAAGACAAGCCACCGAATTAAATAATATTGCAAGATTGAAGAAAACACCAATCCCATTAAACAATAATTGATTGCGCGGGTGGTGGTAACAATTCTTTAAATCAAGTATGCGAGCTTGAAGTAAATACCAATCCTATTGTATTTAACCAGTCGTCGAACAACATAACAAAACTACCGCCAGCCGCAACGCACTTACGCGTTTCGACCTTCCATGATCATCATCAGAGTACGACGGCAAACTGACTAACGAGGATCAAATCGCATTGAATATATATGGAAATCAAATTTAGATATGCGGCTCTTACCTCTAGCAGTCTCGAACGTTAAACTTGACTTGAAAAGTCAGCTGCACAATTTCTATGCATTCACGAATATTAACTGTGTGTATCTTTCGCCACACACATATATATAGACAATAAAATTACCAATAATTGATTTCGTAGTTGGTGGTAACAATTCTTTAAATCAAGTTTGCGAGCTTGAAATAAACACCAGTCCCATTGTATTTAACCAGCTCGACGAATGATTAAATACAATGGGATTGGTGTTTACTTCAAGCTCGAAAACTTGATTTAAAGCATTGTTACCACAACCCGAGTAATCAATGGCTGTTTAATTACTGACATAACTCTTTATCAGATTAAACATTTTGAGGCAGAGTATTTTTTCATAAAGTAAAAAAGTTTCAATTATCAATATAAATTACCATTTTTATTGAAAATTTCCTTTTTACTGACTTCAGGAAATTTTTTGGTCTCCTGCTTTTTACAAGGAAATTTTTAGAAGATTTTTCGTAGTAATTTATATATTGTATAAAATAGAACAATGAAACTTGTTTCTAAATGAGGATATCGATTTAATATAATCAAGGTTGCGTTCTTGATATAAGCGCCTGACCCATTATTTACTTACATGTCAGTACAAACTAAGAATTGTCTAGTGTAGAAAAGGCAATTCATCCAGTAGACCGGTTTCGTCCTTATTGCGAACTCATTACGTACTGCCCAGAATTTGCCGCGGACAGGGCTCAAACCTAGGCACGTCTGCTTCGGAATCTGGTGCTTTAACCACTGAGCCACCCTGCCACACAATACACTACAAACAATTTTCAGTTATATACTAACTAATGTAACTCGGTTAGTTTTTCTTTTATCTGGAGCTCATACGACATCCACTTTGACTCAATGTTACATCTAACCATCCCCAATCTGTCATTACTGAACAGACACCACACTAAATGGGGAAGTGGTGTTAAAAGGAAAATTTATATAATTAAACGAACATTGGTTGCGCGGGTGGTGATAACACTTACTATAATCAAGGTTGCGAACTTGATATAAACACCTGACCTATTAAGTACATTTTTCAGTATAGACTAAAATTATATGGTGTTGAAAAGGCAATTCATCCAGTAGACCGGTTTCGGTCATCTGGAAACTCATCAAGTACAGGCCTGATTTAAAGAGATGTTACCACCACCCGCAGAATCAACGATTGCTTAATTACTGACATAACCGTTAATCAGATTAAACATTTTGTGGTAGTGTATTTCGTCATAAAGTAAATAAGTTTCAATTATCAATATAAATTAACATTTTTATCGATTATTTACTTTTTCTGACTTTAGGAAATTTTTGAGTCTCCTGTCTCTTACGAGGAATTTTTTAAAAGATATTTCGTAATAATCTATATAATAAAAATATTGTGTCTATAAAATAGAACACTGAAACTTGTTCCTAAACGAGGATAACGATTGTCAGAATTTACGTTTTATCTTAGTATATGCAATTTATACACAGAAGGATAGATTTTTGTGTTTAATGTGCATGTACATTTCAATATTTATTGTGTCTCCTTCAAACAATCCATTATTATACAAAGTGTACGCAAATTCGTTTGGTAGCTCCTTAAACACTGACATTTTATTATAAATTTGAGACATATTAGACAGATGGCGATTAAAATTATTCTAATCTAGTTTTTGAGCCTAAACTGCACTGCTATCTTTTATTCAGAGCAGCCCTGTTTTGCATTATTTTTTTTTCAACACCAGTATCAAAATCTCCATTTGCATTTCTATGGTTATCTGCAAGGACTTTATAAGAATTTTTTTTTAAATTAAACAATTTGATGTTAATAAAATTGAATAGCTAATTATTTTATAAATTGATATTTGAAGTAACGTACTTTACATCAATTACATTAAACATTAACCATTCTGGAATACATTTAACATTGATTTTATCATATTTTAGTTATTCTACACAGCAACGGACTTAGCAACTTCTCAGGAGCATATGGAACCCAAAGCGGGACCTTCATTGCTATTTAGACGAAACGTGTTATGTCTTGATATCGTCGTTTCGGCAAATTCTATTGTATCTTATTCGAAAATGCGAATTTCTTTATAATATTGCTTGTCGACATAAACAAATGCTAGTGAAACCTATAATAACTACCAATCCCCATTTTATGTTATGTATTTAACAATTAGATATTTTACTTGAATAGGGCTAATATTTCAGTATCAGTTTGATCAGAAGTAGTTTTAATGTTTATTTCATTTAAAAAACTGTACATTTGGATTTAAAATAGTTATTTTTCAATTTTGGTATTGGTATAAAGTAAAATATACTTGTATTGTTTGTGGAAAAATGCAGCTTTCTATTAATCATGATTCGATCCGATATATCGCGCGTATTTTACTCACAATCGAATGTAATTAAAGTTAATTTTAAAAAAACGGATATGGTCCACCGTCTACGTCGTTTTATTCTTAAATTTGCAAAATCGGTGGCTTCCTAAAGACGAAAATGGATCTCTATAATAACTTATTCCACCATTTATTGGTATTCTAGATTTTGTTTAACATTTTATTACTATATTTGCTTAAATCATATGCTAAAATTAATCAACGAAGGCAGCCCAGAAATTAATTTTGGCGTCCAACGACTTTGTTTTGTCTGTTTTGTACTAGGTATATATTGCTAAATTTCACAAACCCCGCAAAATTATAAATATAAAAATTATAATATATTTTCTTTATTAATACAAATAATATAATGGTAAAGCAGATAAAATTTTAATAGTTAGTTTAATATGTATACTGTTACTACTATTACTTGTACCACTACCACTAATAATATAATTAATAATAATGATAATAATAATAATAATAATAATAATAATAATAATAATAATAATATAAAAATAATGGTCTTTATTTTTTATTTAATTATTATATTTAAGCCAATATATGAAAAATAAAGTCAACCATGATGTCTTCTATATACATATTTAGGCGGATATGTTGTTCTTGGTATCTGCTTGAAATAGAATTTAATTAGATAATATTTACTGGCGTTAAAGCTACCTATCACGGGTTTATGTTTACGTTCCTGTGTGTAGATCTGTATCATTTTTTTAATTCAGGTTTATTTCGTTTGCCTACCAAAATTAAAACAAATTCCACATGAAAACAATAGATATTGAGCGCAAAAATTAATGTTATTAAATATAATACTTTTCTTTTAAAATAATATTTTGGCATTAGATGCAAAATGCTCAATTAACAATATTTGCTGTTTAAGAAAACCAAATAAAAACATATGTTTAGTTCATAGAATCGGAAAAAAATTGAGGATTCAAATTATTGCAAATACACTAAAAATTTTATATTATGCATAAGAAACATTTCGTTACAATCTTAGATATTTACTAGCAATATTGATAGTATTTACAGATTTCTTGAGGTTTCTTGCAATATCCCTTCGTAAATAGTAGTCTACAAGGATGTTAAAATAATAAATCAATAGATTTTTAATAATAAAATGTAATTTATTGACACGTCCCTTTCCATTTTATTTCATCGACGTGAATCCTCTATGTTTGTTACTTACGATAAAATAATTTGAAATGTCATCTAATCATTTAATAAATATGCCTAGTTTTCAACAGATTATAGTTAATAAACATTTGTAAAATATTATTCGTTTTAGTAAACTTTCATAATTGAACTGCTATTTTCTTTTCTATGCATAGTCGGCCATTATAATGAGAACATTTCCTTGATATATAATGCTATCATTTTACTAACCTGACCAAATTTTGCTTTATTCGTTAGCATTTTATCGCGGCTTATTTTTGTTGAACGGTATATTTCAGAAAATGTTTTTTTCTTAATATAAACTATATATATATAGTTTGCATAATTTATTTACTATTCATATTTGACGAGTTTATTTTTGAAGAAAGATTTTATTGTTGTGGTATATATTGAATATCATTATCAGCATGTATTCTAAGAATGCTTTATTATTCCTCATAAGGTTACAAGCCAATTCTTGTCATTTTAACTTGGCTAAAACGGAATTGCTTTATAATCGACGCTTAAATGAAGACTGTAATTTAAATCAACATTATCTAATAGGCTGTCTCTAAGGTTATGTGTCGTATGAATTCCTTCAAATCTTCCATTCTTATTATTATACTAGAAAACGTTATACGTCGAATTTCTTAAGTAATATATTTTGCATTATTCCAGTAATTATAAATTAATTACTAATCGAAGTAATGCTTTTTTGCAAATAACTTAAGAATGTATACACGAGTTTCTATTCAGTGCTTCTCATTAATCTGCAGATTAACGCTTTTGTTTTGCAGAATTTAAATGCAAATAACTATGCTCTAAAAAGACGCCTGTTCGAAAAAAATGCAAATTAAGTAATTGGTTTTTTTCACAAAATATTACGCGTATGATTTAAAATTTTTTTGTCATATCTCATTACTAAGTGGAATTTAGTCGGTGTGTTGTTCTAATTACAACTGAACACATATCTGTGCAAAAAGTTTGATAGAAATGCGTTAACCGTTTTGGTGGATAGAGACAAATTATAAATTTAATAATATTGGTTATATTTGCCATATGGCTGAAATTATCGCTTTAATTGGAAATTTTGAACATTTGTAGTAGGTTTGTCATGATGTTACATGTTAAAGTGGGTTTATAATATTTTTAATACTTCGTGCTTTTAAAAAATACTATTTTGTTGACAAGGCAACTCTGATGATAAAATAAAGAATTAATGAACTTATTCTTTATTTCGTAATTTTGCATTTTCTTTGAATTTGTTTTAACTGTTTTGTCTCTATCTAGTCGATTTTCATCTGTTGCTTTTAATTAACAATTATTGGAAGTTTGTGTAGCTAGTGCAATAAGGAATACAATTTTGAACTTGATTGTTAAACTTTCAACGACATGCATTTGTTGTTGGTATATAAATGAGGCCGAACATATTCAAAATTGATATACATTATTCACAATAAGTGGAATATATTTGCAGTTAAACGTACGCTTAAATCGTAAATACATGAATAAATAATACAATTTTTTGTTCATTTGTGCAACGATAGGTGAAAAATTTTAGCTCACAGGTAATTAAATTGAGGAAACAAATGTGACGCTATTGCCTTTTTTCTCGCACAATCGGTAATTACAGTCTCTTATGTTAAATATATGTTAAAAAAAACCTAACCCAAATTGAACACTTAGAGGTACGATGGAGCAGCCAGAAATCATTAGGTTTGGAAACTAGAATGAAAATCCGCCGTCCATCTCTGCTTTTACATTTCCTACTGTACATGCATTGAAACACGAATATTATTTTCCGAAATAGACGAAATATTCTGGCTAAAACACGCCGGATATTTGGCACGAAATCGTGAAATATAGGCTATGGTTTAATAAAATAGGATAGACTAGGATATACCCTGTTATATTCTGCTAGAAAAATAACTAAAAACTTAACTGTTATAGGCGTCAGTTTAATTATAATACGAAGATGAGCTACTAAGCCGTTGTATGCAATGCAGAATTGATAGATAAACAAGTTATTAGTGCTTCATTTATTTTAAAACCTGCTGATAATCGTTGTATATAAATAAGCTCTACAGAATTAAATACGTATTACAAATCGCATCTGTTTCCATTATTGTTATGTGGTAAAAGTATTATTAATCTACATAAAAGTTTTTCCCAACACTGACACTTTTGAAAAAAACATTCAACAAAGTATAGTCACATTTGTGAGTTTACTAAGTTCGTTCAATCCTAACCTACTTCATATGTTGACTAGTTATTCCTGTGCCTTTTGAAGTGTTACTTTAAAAATAAATTTTGTATAAATATAACCTGCTCACATTGTAATAATATTTCATAAAATATGGAAAATCTTATAAAGATAAATATTTAATCAAGGTAGAAGGCCACATATTTATTATATGTAGTCAAAATAAATGAAAAATTGTATAGGAATCAAATATATATTCCACCAAGTAGACTCGTTTCGAACATTGAGAATTTGCTTAATTCTGGCTTCTATTTACGAACAATTTGTCAACGCAAATGCACACCTGAATGATGTTACTCCCACTGTTCAAAGGGAATAAGCTGTTGCCACCCTTCACTGACAATGCCTTGATTTTAAGCATGGCGCATACATTTAGAAATGCTACTTACTTGCAAACAATATGCTAAAGAATATGAGCTCATCGTCCAATCATATTCAACGCTATTTATTTACTTGAATGAAGATTGCGAGCTTAATATAGTCACTGATCCCATTATATAAACATTCGTCAGTATGAATTAAATCTTGTATAATCTAGAAAAGGGAATTATTTCAAAGAGACGCCATATAGGCTCGTACCTGTATGCAGACATCTCTGGACAGTACTTGACAATTTCTCAATATGGAAGAAACCGGTCTACTTGCTGAATTGTCTTTCCTATATTATTTAATGAATAGTTCATTCTGAAAAATGGAAATCTCAAATAGGATTATATTAAGAGCGCAAAGTTGAATGAAGTTATTTTTATTACCAGCCGTGCATTCAATGATCGTTCAATTATATAAAGATTAAATTGTATATAACCTCTCCATGAAGTCCGATGTCTGTTCTATAATGGCAGATTGGAAATGACCAGTTGGGACTTTAGTTCTTAAAAGATTCGAAATAGGCTCCAAATCGAGAAAGCGTTACCAAAAAAATAAGATAGTATATAATTGAAAATTTTGTGTAATGCGTGGCAGAGTGTCTAAATGGTTGCAGCAAGTATGTTTAAAATCAGAGGTACCCAGATTCGAGCCTTGTTCGCGTCAAATTCCGGACAGTACGTGAAGGGTTTCCAATATGGAAGAAACCAGTCTACTGAATGAATCGTCTTTACTACATTAAAAGATACTAAGTTTATACCTACAGATGTATGCATATAATGTGACTGTCGTTCATACCAAAATCGCAATCTTGATTTTTATAATTTTTTATCATCCCCTTCGAAATCAGTGTTGGTTTAATTGTATAAATGTTCAATTCAATAATGTATCCCCAGGTATTGTGGTGGTTAGTTGGAATCTCCAATCTAAAGAGGTCGCGTATAGGCTCCACTTGATGGAAGGGCTAAACAAAAAACTAAATTTAGTATAAAATTGAAAAGTGTGTGCAATGAGCTTCAGGATGGCTCAGTGGTTAGAGACACAGACTCCGAAGGAGACTCGCAAAGTTTCGCGCCTTGTCCACGGAAGAATCGACAAAATATGTGAACAGTTTCCGATAAGTACAAAATCGATCAAAATAACCCTCTAATTTAATTAAAAATATATCGTTGAAATATTTAAAATCACCCTGCCGGTTAATAGGTAAAATCATTTCCAGTTTTATAATCAATTTAATAGTTTTCATCAAATGAGAAAGATTAACTATTAAGTTTCTATATCAAAGAGAATATTTTTTTACAAACAATGTTGTCTTTCAATGAAATGCAAAATTAAACTTAAGCAAATTGTAGATATTAATCAGAGCGAAAAAAATAAATATTTGTAGTTATTTTCATTAGATAAAATAACGATTACTTAACAAGATGTCGAATTATCTCCATCATTTCTTAACGTTTGATGCTGAGTTTAATATTAAATTTGGCACAAAAACCTGACCTTCATATCAAAATATCCGCCGACCTAGACCATAATGTTTAATAAACGTAATTAAATCAAACGAATTCCCAAAAATTCTCTTACGTGCAATGCAGTTTATAATAGTAACGTTTCCACAAACTAAATCTAACACTTCTTTATTCTTAACGAATTGACATTTTTCTGGTTACCTTTTCGTATAAGACCGAAAGGTCAAAAGGTTTTTGAAGTCTCAAATAAAAAGGTTTTTAATTTTTGTACCTCCAGTAAGCAGTTAAAATTCACTGATAGATTTCTTCACGTCATCGATCATTTTAAACATCATATCAGTCTAAATTAAGTCCATAATTTTGCTGATTCCAGATCAAATTAAAAATCTGCGTACGGATTTACCTTTCAATGTCAAATTTTATGTTGAGCAAATTTAATTTATGACTATTTCGAAACTGCAAATACAATAATTATATACAATTATTTTTAAAGTTTAAATAGCTCTATACTAGGTAACGATGTATATAATAAATAAAGGTAAACACTGGCATCCATGCATTGAAAGGTGGGCTAAAATCCACGATATTTGGCATCCTGAGCATTTAGAGAACTTATGATAATATCGCGTCAATTTCGTGTATAAAAAATTAATACCGTTAAAACGGCAAATATAAACATAATAAAATACTTTATACTTTTATTTTACAAATTATGCCCAATTCTTTAACTTTAACCTATATGGTATTAATTTTGCAATGACACATTTTTGTGAAATAAATCAAATTGGTTCAAAATGGACAGTAATAACTTGATAAATGAAATAATTTTAAAATAACTTAAATCCATTTAATCACATATTTTCTATTAAAGCAAACGAAGATTGTACTTTAAATATATTTGTTTAGGAAAAAGTAAATTTAATAATCAAGCACATATAAATTATGGATAATAGCCGGCTTATATCAAGATAATTTAATTAGACGTTGCTACCTTTTAGTTATAACTATTCCGAAATTTCATTTGATTAAATGAACGAAAACTCTTCTTTGATACCGTCCATGACTGTTGGGGGCTCATGATCAGCTCTTATAGGTCGTTAAAATCTCGATTCATTTTCTTGCCATATGCACAAAAGATGTGTGCATATGACTGAATGACTTTTATTGGTTCGTCACTCGGAAGCCTTTCACTCAGGATTTGGCCATTGGAAATTTTGTAGTATCAGATTCTGCTGATTTTCTCTTGACTTTTTGAAGTTCATTATTGTATAAATCTTCTGAAGTTCCATGAAACTCTCACATAAAAATGTTTTTGTGAATGTAGTATTCGTATACGAGACAGATTAATTTCAATTTATTTTAATGTTTACATATGCTTAAATGTCCGGTCTTCAATGTTAACTCACCTATACGCATGGGCATACGCGAAAGAAAACCCAACTCTCTCTCTCTCTCATATATATATATATATATATATATATATATATATATATATATATATATATATATATATATATATGCATTTGTCTATTGCACCACTCCTGTTGTACACAACTGACAGTTTCCAATTATATAAAATTTCAGTTTTAGTTAGCGTGTCTGGCATTCTATTTAAAGTTCCTACAACCAAACTCTCATATGGCATTAAAGTACAGATATTACACCAACTGGTAAAGTGATATTGAATGGAATATTAACGACAGGATGTCGATTAATAAATATATATATATATATATATATATATATATATATATATATATATATATATGTATATATATGTCGGTATAAATTAAATATTGAATGGTGTAGCAAAAGTAACTCATCAAGTAGACACGTTTTGTCTAATTTATAACTATTTAGATTCTATCCAGAATTTACCTTCAATGGGAATCGAGCTGAAACACATTTTATTCACTGTTTTGCTCAGATTCACTGCACCACATGTTAAAAAATTACTGCTAATTAAAATATCTATGCCAATTTTCGTTTCGTTTAGATATTCCATTAATTGGAGCGTATGTTGCATCTATTGTGACCTAAATTTCTTACTAGCCACCCCTAATCTGCCATTATAGACCAGAAAATATCCTGCCATAAAACTTTAATTCAATAGCCCTTTCCCAGGTTTCATGACGTCTATTCTTCAAGGACAGCAGGCGTGTAGCTAGTTATCCTATTAGATCGTAATGAAATGATAAGTAGTTTCCACATGAAGAAATACCTAACCAAAAGAAAGTTTGCGTAAGTGGATTTTGGAGCAGCGGATGAATTCATGACCGGAAGAAAATCTGCTTCTTGTGGAGCAATCATGCCTACGAATTTTGGAATGTACTCGGCGATGTTCCGAAAACGACGAAACGAGTACACTCGATGAACTAAATTTGCTAACTGATGAAATATTTAGATCTTTTTTGAAATAATAAATTAAATCAGAACCTTGCAAAAATACTGCAATTTAATATCACTAAAGGCTAGTCAGAACTTATTTTAAAAAGGGACGCCAAATAGTTTTCAACGGAAGAAAAGACCAACCAAATCAAAGGTTCGTGTATAACTGAAAATCGCCTATGTTTGTGATAAATGTGCATGGGGATTAGTGCAAGAGTGCGTACAAAATTGGCTTCAGGTCGAGCTTTGGTTTTGGAAAATTCTGACAAGGACTTGCTCACTTGCAAATGAAGAGTTAACTGACGTAAATGATGAATTGGCTTTGTTACCTATTGCGATGTTTAGTTTTTGCTGACAATATTTGTATAATAAATGTCCTACGATAAAGTTTCATTTTCATATATATATATATATATATATATATATATATATATATATATATATATATATATATATATAAAATTTTTGCGAGCATCAAAATGTGCTTCCCTCTTCTTGTTTCACAGTGTATCATATAAGTAAAAATCCGCAAACACAGAGCCATATCTACAATGATAATATTAGCATAAACCGGGTAAAATTTACAAAACAATGAGGCAATTTATCCCCTGACCGCCTTAAGTAATTGATTAGGTTGCAGCCACTTGCCTATTGCTGTAATTACTTATCTTTTATTCAAAAGTAGTTATTGGTGTAGTTGGAGTGCTGCAACAGGTTACTTTTTTAATATTGAGCTGATACACAGGCACTTGCTCACGAGGCCTATTCGATTAAACATTAAGCGAAAAACAGACAGAATTGAGTAAAGTGGTATTACTGAACACCTAGGTAATGGACTTCGACCCGAAGCGACATAGTCTTAGTAAATCTTGCAATACTAGGAAGGCTTTTATATTTATGGCACATTATATGATAGAAAGTTATCTTAAAATATTCAAGTTGCGCAACATAACTTCGCGAAACTAACACCAATACCACAATGTGCAAATTGTTATATGACCACTTATGACGCCGTGTATGCCCAATATTAGTAAGAAAAGGTATTAATCGAGCGAGTAAATGCATAATCAGTTCATCGATAAGCGACTTGTAGTTACCATGACAAAATGAATTAAGTCATCAGAGCAAATATTATTTCTTTATCAAGGAAGATATTAGCCCTTCAGTTATCATGTATGTGCGCGATAATCAGTAGCTACGTTTTAAATCAAGATTTCTGACGTAAACAAAACTAATCCAATGTTATGCACCCAGTCGCAGTATATAACTAAACTACCATCAGGGGGCAAGTGCTCACGCATTTCGACTTTCCACAATCATCTTCAGAACACAATGCCTTACTGACAGTAAAACCACACTGTATCAATAAGATAAAGAAAGTCGATCACGAAGATCCTACCCATGGTAATCTCGCATGTATTATACTACTTTGGAACACAGTTGTGGGCTTGAAATTAACACCAATTTTATTTGCCTAAACAGTCGAACAATATCGCACATTTAAATACAGTTTGTTGCTAATATATATGCAAGTATGTATTAGGTGTTGCGAACCCAGTAACAAATTAGTTCAGTTGTGACCAAAAGGAAATACCAAAGACAGCATACTTTCTGAGAAAACCATATATAAGATATGGAAAAGCAGGTACGTGTCTCCCAGCCATAGTGGGTCTGCACACCATGTAATTGATTGTAAATTGAGTCTGTTCAATTTCTATGCAGTCATACTGACAAAGGTGTTTATATAATGGGACAGATGTTAACATGAAGATTGCAACCTTTATTTAACTTTTTTACCGCCCACGCGACCAAGATTAATTTAATCACACATTCTACTTGTCTGAAAATGTCGGCTGCACAATTTAATTGTGCATGAGATTAAAAATGTTGTTTATGAGGACTTTGGTATAACCTTCTCGTCTTACTTGCATTAGGATTTTTCTAAGTAAGCCATAACTTATGCATAATGATTTATATAATACTTCTCCATTGCAAAGTGTAAGTAAATACTACATTTGTTACTAAATTACAAAAGTAGTTGCTAATTGATGTCAATCATTGACAAATTATAAATTTTTGCTCGAGTAACTTATGTTCAGAATAGTTGTTATTATCAATTTCGATGAAAATTGTGTACAAAATTATGATGTTGCTAACCTTGAAGTTTCATTGACATGGATGGCTCAACTCTTGTTTGAATACACCCACGTGTAGTATTATATTCGCCTATGTGATTTTGGTTGTCTATGCGAATTTCCAAAGTGATCTATGCAAAATTTAAAGTTTCCAAATTTTTCGGTTAAATTATGCAATCATCATGCTAAAAATTAAACTAGCTCTTCGAACGAAGAACATTCCTTGGCTTTGCTCTTGACCACCTGCGATTTAATGCTATTTAATTTAATAGAGGGACATAGCCATCGCATGTTCTCAGCCTCAAGCTTAGTCAGAAAAACTTTCGTTCCACTATCAGGAGACTGCAACGCCGGACGAGAGTTTTCCAATAGTCCTACTTGGGGTCAAACAAGTCAAACTATTTGACCCACAAAAGAGTAGTATGCCATAAGGGTCAGGTTTAGATTCAACGATCAATTGCTAAATTTGCCACCGGTTTAGACAAACCTTTTTTGTAACATACATCGTTGGAACTCAAATGCAGATGCGGAAGTTTCTTTTACACCGTTTTCATTTCTTGATTTCCCACGCTGAGCAATATAGAGGAGCATCATATACTCTCGTCGGCTTAGAACCGCTATTTAACACGAGCTACACATTAAAGCGATTTAGTGTTTCCTAACAAATTTCTGTGCTTCAGGCGGTTGGAATATATTTCGGTAATGATTTCATAAATTTATTCATCTCTCTGGCAGCGAATTTGTCTTTCGCTGCGCTGGTGTGCCGCATATAAGCCGTATGGGCCTTGGGACAATCAGCCTAACAAGGTGTTTTCCTGTTTTCGCACAATAAATTGTCCTCATCCATTTTCAAATAAATTCTACGCCAAATAGGATTGTACGTGTGTTTACGAAAATTAAACGGTTTAGCGTATATATGTCAATTTAATAATAAATCATTGCACCACTCAACTACAGATTACAATGCCGCAACAGAAGCGTAACAAACCGCTGCACTTGTTGGTCCTATTATTTTTAACAGCCAAAGGCCTGGATAAGGCGGAAACACCGGCTGCAGTATTCGATTGCATATTCAAAAGGCTGTCTGTTGAATAGTTATAAAAAGTTTAATTTAATAGAAATCCAAAAATGTGATAAATTTTCGTAGAATTGTTTCTCTCTCGGGTCATACGATTCTGTTCAGACTTCAGGTTTGCTATGCAGTGGCGATTCTGTACGCATACAAATCCGAGCAGCAGCTGGTCACAGATTCTGGAGAGTTTATCGTCTATCAATATTCGTGAGTTTGAGGACATTTTTGCCACTTCGATAAGGCTGTTGTCGAAGTAATCCCAACTGCATTGCTACATAATAAGCGGTGTAATGGTCACCCGTGCTTCCATCGGTTCTGGTGACTTAACCTATTGCGGATGTTTCCGAACGCAGACAACTGTCAGAGGAAATAACACATATGCATTAAGTTGGCATGAGTTTCACCCAAGTCGTCGTTTATTCGGATTTCAAGACCATTATGCCTGAATTTTGTACTGCAATGACTTTTGTATCCAGACTGTCAAACGAGTTGGGCATAGCACTTTATCTAGTACATTCAAGTAGTATTATGACCTCATGCGGATTGAAATTTAATAAAGAACCCGTTAGGTTCGATACCAACTGCGTAATTTGTGCTACGTGCTCAGTAAAATGTAATCTGTGGTCTGGCAAAAAATTAATACAATGCTTGCATTTTAAAATCGGTATACATTATGCCAACTGACAATTCCATTTATACTGTTTAGAAACATTCTACTAGTTTGTAAAACGTCACGCTTACACTAGTTCCAAATAATCAAATAGCTTGCGCTCGTGTAAACGCTTCAGATTTTTCGAGCCAAAATTGTGACCTCTCAATAACCATTGACGCAAGCATAGGCTTAATTTCTCCTGAAACCCATTAATAACTGGTCGAATCGGATGCAGAAATTTGTGCTTCACTCGTGGCGCTGTCCCCGTTAACGTACACGTTCATTATAAGTTGGTCGCTGGTGCAGAGTTCTACACTGATAGCAATAACCGTTACTTCCCGAACACATTTAATGTTCCCTATTTCATTGATTAAATTATTAATTTACTCCGTTGACATTTTCACTGGGTCTTCTCACGAAGGTAAAAACACCTTATTTCTGCATGATATACAATTTGGTTCTTAAGAAAGCCATATAATGAGGTTTGCTGGCATGACGTGTGCTTCTTAGTAAATTAAGTTTAAATACAAATTATTTATGTATTATTATTATATGAGGCTCTTTTGCGGGCTCGGTAAATATTTAAAGCATCTATTTTCTTTCGTTTTCCGCTTCTGCTTGGCAATTATCTGCCACTCAAGTCATCTATTACGAAAGCCAATGGCGCAATATTAGCCTCCAGAGTGGCACCGAAAAATTCAGGAGATTGGACAATCCAACGTTTACACATTTTAAATACTGTTTGTTGCGAAGAACTAATATATATGCAAGTATGTATTAGGTTTAGCGAACCTAGTAACAAATTAGTTCAGTTGTGACCAGAAGGATAAACCAAAGGCAGCATGAACGGAAAGTATAATCTCATGCACATTCGTTTCGTGCTTACTGGCGACTCATCAGTAGGAGCCGGTATTACGCCCTTTAACCACTATATATTCGGTAGAAGAATGTGGAATAACACATTTTGTCCCGAAATATATACTAGATTAGGAGCGCACCACCAGCTTCCATTGATAAATAACCAGTAATCACGTAACAAATTTGTGCATGTATTTAAATCCCTTGATCATGCTGACTTTGGCATAGTCCTCTGCTTCGATTTGAAATTATTTTTTTTAGTTTCGAATTACCTTATAGATAATCGCATTACATATTAGACCCTACAACTGAGAATATATACCAATTATATTTTTTGTTGAATTATGCTATGATAGCCAGAATATACGACTCAGGTTGGTCGTCATTTTCATTTTTGCTGAAATTTCGCCTATTTGCAAAACTATGTTATTGATACATATTACAAATGTGATGCATATTATATGCAATGAGATTGCTTTGCCGCAACATTGTCATAAGCTATATATTTTTTGACTCCACAGCTGATTGAAAAGGCATATGTATAGGAGATTGCATCTTCTAACAATCCTACGTTTCTTAAATAAATATTTAATGGGTTTTGAGCGTAATGCTTGCGTTTACATATGAGTTGTTAGAAAGCCAAAACATATGTGTACAGGCGACATTACTCTCCTTCAAGCCGGCATACGCCTTTCATTCTGACTCAGCTTGAACTAACTTGTTTTTAGGTAGGCTATTCGTAATACTTAAATTCATATGTAATATATATCTGCCAAAAGAGATATAAAAATAGCCAAGATCACTGTATATGCGACAACTAGAGGTGAGAGCCACATATGTTATTTTGCTTTCCATATATATGCATTGCAGTTTGATCCACGTGAGTCAGTCTGCAATTGTACTTTGATGATGATTATTAAGGGTCGAAACGCGCTAGTGGGTGGGACTGACGGCAGTTTCGTTATGTTGTTCGACGACTAGTTAAATACAATGGGGGTTGTGTTTACTTCATGCTGGCAAGTTTGATTTTGAAGAATATAAATAAATAGGCCAAAAATTACGGTCTTTTAGACTCATCTGATGTAGTTTCGATTTTTTTTCCTTAAGTAGATTATATAATAAAACTGCTACCTACACATCTGGGTCAATTTAATCTCCAAAAACAATAATTTATTTTGAGCCAGATTTTCTAATGTCAAACAAGCTTCACTTATATGGATGAAAATATCTGTTAATTACATACACACACACGTGACACGAAACTATATAGTGAAGTGTAAATGATAAGGCTACAGGTAATATTACACTCCTTTCATAAGTTTGTTTTATTTAATTTGAGATGATTGGGGAAAAGAAGATGGCATTCACCAATGTACGCTGAATATATTCAAAATATAAAACAAACGGTATATGTTACTTGCTTTCGAAGGCAATAATCCAAATGTAGATGCAAAGTATTCTGCATAGTGATTAGGCATTTATTCTCCCGTTAGTCAACCATCTGGAGGCAACGTCGTAAAATTTGCTGTAAGATGAAACGAGTTTGATAAACCATTAACCAAAATGTTAAGATATTTTTAATGCTATTCTATTGTTTTATAAATTGAGTAGTCTCTTCAAATACCACGTCTTAGATTCATAATCAACATACCAAAAATAAGTTCAGTGAGACTGATCTCGTCCGCACGTGCATAGGAAAACACCAAACTCAAAAGCGTCAAAGCAAAAAATGCTGATGAGCAATTTAATCTTGCTATATCCATCACAAGAAAATTTACAGTTGCTAACGTCTAACGATGCCTAAATGAAGTATTTATAATTTTTATTTTACATATATTTGTATTTGCGAATAAATAACGTTGAATGGCACACATTGAATATTTGAAGGACATGTACTTAAACTTACCCATGCCAGTCATAACAAAAAACATTATGATTTTTTCTCATAAACACTTGCATTTAAAATAGAATTTCACATTTAATAAAAGGTACAAATTAGACTGCTGTTATTTCACTCGTATAACAGAATGTTGTCTATCAAATATTGAGGACGAAGTACCGAAAATTAATTGATGCGCATTGTTAAAAATATCAAACATTAATCTGAACTTAACTTTACCTTGAGGTCGCACGGACTAGTTTAATTTAGATGCAAAAATGTGCTTTAACACTAATTAACGCACTGACGATTTGAAGGATTGTTGTGATTTACTCATACAGCAAATTAGGTACTAGCAACATCAATTATCTCCTATATATCGTTTTCCATTGCTCTGCATTGATGCTTGTTAAAACTCGGCTTCCTATAAAAAAAACTGAGTTTTGTTTAAATTTTAACGCAAAGATACCCATTGTTGCTCTATTTTCAGCTTCAATCGATAAATAATTTACTGGATTAACAGGTGTTCAGAAATATTTGTATATCTCAATTTCGTTGAACTATAGCACACATTGATATCCATCATGTTGGTACCATGTACCAACTCGGTAATCATAGTGTTAGTACCATGTACCTTAGCGGTACTATAATGTTGGTATCGGTTACTGACACAATAGCCTTAGTGTTTGTATCCTTTACAGACTCGGTATATATATTATATAGAGTGAGTTAGCGTGGAAGTCGCATTTTCGAGACTTCATATGATGTTAGCTTCACTACTGCAGGTTTACACATTCGTCTAGGAGATTGTACCGTCCTATTATCCCACATTCCTCACCTAATTAAATGGTGGTTAAAAGGCATATTACCGGCTCCTACTGATGAGTCACCAGTAAGCACGAAATGAATGGGCATGAGATTATACTTTCCGTTCATGCTGTCTTTTGTTTATCCTTCTGATTAAAACTGAAATAATTTGTTACTAGGTTCGCAACACCTAATACATACTTTCAATCGAAGGTGTTGCATAACAAAATATTGACAAATGGCAAGAGAATGAAAACTGTATATGGCTAAAGTGCAATGTCATCAGACGTCATTTCACTATTATTCGCCTACTAATTTTGGTTCCAATAAAATTATACATTCAAACAGCCACAACTGGAGAAGTGATTTCTGCACAAGTTTTCATATCACGAAAGTTAACATTTTTCCATTGGTTGCAAATCAATACTTTGAGCGGTTCTATAAATATTTTATTTATGGTTTCTGGTTGTGTAGACTTCAATGGAACTTTACTAAAACACATTCTCTCGTTGTATTTAACCATTTGTCGAACAGCATAACAAAACTACCGTCAGCCGCAACGCACTGACGCGTTTCGACCTTTCATGATCATTATCAGAGAACGACGGCAAACTGACTATCGAGGATCAAACCGCATTGAATATATATGGAAATCAAATTTAGATAGGCGGCTCTCACCTCTAGCAGTCTCGCATACATTGAACTGGACTGGAAATGTCGGCTGCACAATTTCTGTACAGTCACAAACATTAACTGTTTGCAGCTTTCGCCACATATATATATAGACAATACAATTTAACAATATTTGATTGCGCGGGTGGTGGTAACAATTCTTTAAATCAAGTTTGCGAGCTTGAAGTAAACACCAGACCCATTGTATTTAACCAGTCGTCGAACAACATAACAAAACTACCGCCAGCCGCAACGCACTGACGCGTTTCGACCTTCCATGATCATCATCAGAGAACGACGGCAAACTGACTATCGACGATCAAATGTATGCGAGACTGCTAGAGGTGAGATAAGCATATCTAAATTTGATTTCCATATATATTCAATGCGGTTTGATCCTCGATGGTTAGCTTGCCGTCGTATTCTGATGATGATAATGGAAGTTCGAAATGCGTCAATGTGTTGCGGCTCTCGGTAGTTTTATTATGTTGTTCGACGACTGGTTAAATACAATGGAATTGGTGTTTACTTCAAGCTCGCAAACTTGATTTAAATAATTTTTGTCACCACCCGCGCAATCAATTATTGTTAAATTGTATTACCTATATATGTATATGTGGCGAAAGCTGCAAACAGTTAATGGTCGTGACTGCATAGTAATAGCGCAGCCGACATTTCCCGTCCAGTTCAATGTATGCAAGACTGCTAGAGGTGAGAGCCACATATCTAAATTTGATTTCCATATATATTCAATGCGGTTTGATCTTCGATGATGATCATGGAAGGTCGACACGCGTCAGTGCATTGCTGCTGGCAGTAGTTTTGTAATGTTGTTCGACGACTGGTCAAATACAATGGGATAGGTGTTTACTTCAAGCTAGCAAACTTGATTTAAAGAATTTTTATCACCACCCGTGAAGTCAATTATTGTTAAACACATTCTCTCGTTAAACAGAATTTAAGATTATTTGTCACCAATTTTACACTGATTATTGTTACATAATCGTGTAAATTATGTTATTAAAGTAATATTTCTTTACTAAGCTCGATTAGTAGATATCTAACAGTTAAAATGGAATAAAATTGCTATCGACCATTAGGACTCAATGCTTCTTTTTAAAAAAAAGTACGGCGGACTTTGTTTACTTTTTAATATAATGTTACTTTTACCAAGAAATTGTTTCGTCGTATATTGAGCACCGTGATTTAAAGGAATAGAATTTAATGTCATAACTGTGTTATTTGCTTGATGGTTATGCATTATCTTCATGCTCAAGTCAGCCTATGATATCTACTGGATAAAATTAGATGATAAGATAAAATGTACCTGATTTCCATATTTTTTCTACTTTAGTCTAATATCTCCACCATAAATCTTTTTGTAATACAAGGCTTATCAAAATTGTAGTTGTAAATATTTTTTTAGGGAGTCACAATTATATATATTTTTTACATATTTTTCAGACTTAAAATTCTACATCAATAGAATATGCAGCGGAAATATTTGACATTTAGATACAGTTTGTAGCGGAGAACTAATACATTTGCAATCGTATATTAGGTGCTGTGCTGCTAGTAACAATTCAGTTCAAATATGAATAGATTGATAATTCAAATATAGCATGAACGGAAAGTATTATCTCGTGAACATTCGTTCTGTGCTAAATGGCGATTCGTCAGTAGGAGCCTGTATTACGCTTTTTACCCACTATATCTTTTTGTGTGGAATTTGATATATGAGGAAGATTGTACCGCCCTAATTTTACACATACCTGACACAAAAAAAACAAATAAAGGGCGTAATACAGGCTCCTACTGGTGAGTTGCCACGTAGAACGAAGCAAATGTGCAAGAGATTATACTTTCCGTTCATGCTGTCTTTGGCTTATCCTTCTGGTCATATTCGCACAGATTTACTACTAGGTGTGCTACCTAAAACAATTGTATATATATATATATATATATATATATATATATATATATATATATTAGCTTCCGCTACAAACAGTATCTAGCTGTTATATATTTAATTAAATATTGTCATGTTAACCGCGTTATGTAATAACTGATATCGATCAAGGCCCGAGTATATGGGTTTTCTGAAGTAGCACTTGTTCAGAAATAGTTGTAATTCTCAATTTTGTTAACTTTAGTATACATTGCAATCTATTGAGTTTGTGACTCAAAAACCACATACCTTTTCGTTACCATAATGTTGGTAACGAGTACTGACACAATAGGCATAGAGTTGGTACCATATACAGACTCGGTGTATATATTTGCCTTGAAGTCGCACTGCCGAAGACTTTATATGAAGTTTGCTTCACAAATCCAGATTTATACATCCGTATAGGAGATTTACCCGTCCAATCTTCCCAAATTCCTCACACAAGTATGTAGTGGGTAAAGTGCGGTATACAGGTTTTCACTGATGAATCGCCAGTAAGCACGAAAGAAATTTACACGAGATTATAATTTCCGTCAATTCTGCCATTGATTTATCCTTCTGATCATATTTAAATCAATATGTTACGATGTGCGCAAAACCTAACACACAATTGCATATATATTTAAATTAGTTCTCCGCCAGAAACAATATATAAATGATATAGATTTAATCTAATGATGTCACAATTATCGCGAAATTAAATTATTGCTACCGATCAATGCCGGAGTGTTTGGATTTGTTGCAGTAACAGGTGTTCAGAAATTGATGTAAATCTCAATTTTCGTGAATTTTATTATACATTGAAATCCATTTTGTTTGTGCCATGCACTGACTTGGCAACTATAATGTTAGTACCATGTAACTTTTCGGTACCATAATATTGGTATCGAGTACTGGCACAATGAGCATAGTTTTGGTGCCATATACAGACTCGGTATATATATTTCATATAGTGATTTGGCTTTAAAGTTGCGTTGTCCAAGACTTTGTATTATGAGTGCCAATAAGCACGAAACGAAAGCGCACGAGATATTACGTTTCGTTTATGCCGTCTTTGGTTTACACTTCTGGTCATAATCGAATTAATTTTTCACTATTTGGGCAACACGTAATGTATAATTGCATATATCTAAATTCTCTGCCAAAAATAGCATCTTAGTGTTATATATTTAATTGAAAGATGACTCGATTACAGCGAAATTGGATAACTGATATCGTTCAAGGCCAAAGTGTATAGATTTTTTGGAGTAAGAGGTGTCCAGATATTTTTTAACTCTCAATTTTTATTAACTTTCGCATATATTGAAATTCGCTGAGTTTGTGCAATGCACCGATTTGGTAGCGATACTGGTGGTGCCATGTTCCTTTTCGTCACCATAATTTTGGAATCTGGTACTGACACAACAGTCATAGTGTTGGTACCATATACAGACTCGGTATAAATATTTTATATACTGAGTTGGCTTTCAATTAGCAACGACGAAGACTTTATATGATCAAGGTTGCGGTCTTGATATAAACACCTGACCCATTAATTACTTACATATGTCAGTATAAACTAAGAATTGTATAGTGTAGAAAAGGCAATTCATCCAGTAGACCGGTTTCGTCCTTATTGGGAACTCATCAAGTACTGGCCAGAATTTGCCGCGGACAGGATACGAACCTGGGCACGTATGCTTCGGAATCTGGTGCTCTAACCACTGAGCTATCCTGCCGCACACTACACAACACACAATTTTCAGTTATATACTAACTAATGTAACTTGGTTAGTCAATTTTTCCTTTAGGTGGAGCTCATGTGGCATCCATTTAGACCCAAAGTTCCAACTAACCATGCCCAATCTGTCATTACTGAACAGACACCACATTACATGGGGAAATGGTATTGAAATGAACATTTATATAATTAAACGAACATTGGTTGCGCGGGTGGTGATAACAATTATTATAATCAAGGTTGCGGTCTTGATATAAACACCTGACCCATTAATTACTTACATATGTCAGTATAAACTAAGAATTGTATAGTGTAGAAAAGGCAATTCATCCAGTAGACCGGTTTCGTCCTTATTGGGAACTCATCAAGTACTGGCCAGAATTTGCCGCGGACAGGATACGAACCTGGGCACGTCTGCTTCGGAATCTGGTGCTCTAACCACTGAGCTATCCTGCCGCACACTACACTACACACAATTTTCAGTTATATACTAACTAATGTAACTTGGTTAGTCAATTTTTCCTTTAGGTGGAGCTCATATGGCATCCATTTAGACCCAAAGTTCCAACTAACCGTGCCCAATCTGTCATTACTGAACAGACACCACATTACATGGGTGTTTATATCAAGACCGCAACCTTGATTATAATAATTGTTATCACCACCCGCGCAACCAATGTTCGTTTACTTATATAAATGTTCATTTCAATACCATTTCCCCATGTAATGTGGTGTCTGTTCAGTAATGACAGATTGGGCATGGTTAGTTGGAACTTTGGGTCTAAATGGATGCCATATGAGCTCCACCTAAAGGAAAAATTGACTAACCAAGTTACATTAGTTAGTATATAACTGAAAATTTTGTGTAGTGTAGTGTGCGGCAGGATAGCTCAGTGGTTAGAGCACCAGATTCCGAAGCAGACGTGCCCAGGTTCGTATCCTGTCCGCGGCAAATTCTGGCCAGTACTTGATGAGTTCCCAATAAGGACGAAACCGGTCTACTGGATGAATTGCCTTTTCTACACTATACAATTCTTAGTTTATACTGACATATGTAAGTAATTAATGGGTCAGGTGTTTATATCAAGACCGCAACCTTGATTATAATAATTGTTATCACCACCCGCGCAACCAATGTTCGTTTAATTATATAAATGTTCATTTCAATACCACTTCCCCATGTAATGTGGTGTCTGTTCAGTAATGACAGATTGGGCATGGTTAGTTGGAACTTTGGGTCTAAATGGATGCCATATGAGCTCCGCCTAAAGGAAAAATTGACTAACCAAGTTACATTAGTTAGTATATAACTGAAAATTGTGTGTAGTGTAGTGTGCGGCAGGATAGCTCAGTGGTTAGAGCACCAGATTCCGAAGCAGACGTGCCCAGGTGCGTATCCTGTCCGCGGCAAATTCTGGCCAGTACTTGATGAGTTCCCAATAAGGACGAAACCGGTCTACTGGATGAATTGCCTTTTCTACACTATACAATTCTTAGTTTATACTGACATATGTAAGTAATTAATGGGTCAGGTGTTTATGTCAAGACCGCAACCTTGATTATAATAATTGTTATCACCACCCGCGCAACCAATGTTCGTTTGACTTTATATGAAGTTAGTTTCACAAATTAAGGTTTACACATTCATATAGAAGACTGTACCGTTCGATTTTTCCGCATACCATTACCAAATATAATGTGTGTAAATGGCGTAATACAGACTCACACTGATTAATCTCGGGTAAGCAAGAAACGAATATGCACGAGATTATACGTTCCGTTTATGCTGTCTTTAGTTTATACTTCTGATCATATTAGAAATAATTTCTTATTAGGTGTGAAAAATTTAATATTTATTTATATATATATATATATATATATACATATATATATATATATATGTATATATATATATATATATATATATATATATATATATATATATATATTAGTTCCCTGCCACAAACAATATTTAACTATCATATATTTAATCGAATGATGTCACGAATACCGCGAAATTAGATAAATGCTATCGATCACGGCCAGAGTGTTTGGATTTTTTGCAGTATCAGGTGTTTAGAAAAAGATTTTATTCTCAATTTTGTTTAATTTTGGTATACATTGAACTCCATTGTGTTTGTGCTATTTACTGACTTGGCAACTATAGTGTTGGTACCATGTAAATTTTTGTTACCATAATATTTGTATCGGGTACTGAATCAATATTCATAATGTTGATACCATATACAGACTCGATATATATTATATATATATATATATATATATATATATATATATATATATATATATTCTTATAATTAGGAAAACACAAATAACAAAGTGGATAAAGTCTCATTTATATTTCGTGAATACTAATCATCTCTTATACAATCATACATATTTATACATTTTGGGTTTTCAATTGATTAGTGCTAGTGGTAACAAATCTGACTCGTTTTCTACTGCTGTTTCTTGTTTTGACTAGTTGGTGAGTGTGTATGCGTTTGTGTTTGTGCGTAGACGTGTTTGCATGTAAAGGTCATTCTCGCAGTATTGCGAAGTGATGTCTGGATATATTCTTGTCATTATTGTTTTGATAGCTTGAGAATTAACCATTTTGTGCGCATTGTTCACTGTTACATATACAAGTGCTATTTTTTCCCGTAGTATAGTTGATCAAGTTTCACCTCGTTGCGCAAAGTTTTCACGCGGTAGCAACGCCAGTGTTGATTGCAGTGTTAAACGCTCACGTTGGTTGGAGACTTCTGTCATCGTATGCGCCTCTGTTATTTCCACTTCAGTTTGAGTGCCAATCCGATTGTACGTTTGTTGATTCTAGTCGAGTGGCCTGTTTGTTCTTGGCTGGATACTAGTAGATTGTTGTTGAATTTTGTTATTCTTGGCCAGTCGATAAGGATATCATGCTGATGAAACTTTTGAATATTAAGGTCAGGTGCTTGTTGTTTTATGTAAAGTGCTTCGTAGATAAATAATAATTTTTCTGATTTTGCTTTAAGTGTAGAATTGTGAAATTGGTCGAATTGACAGGGTGCCCCGTTGTCAATATATGATCGGAAATAGCTGATTTTCCTGACGGTGGCAAGCCTTTGTTAATCAATTTCTGTGGCAAAAGTTGCTGGATTCTGCTTATCAATTGCTTCTTCAGTACATCTGATATATGTGCTACCGCACATACATGAGAATTTGTAGACTATGAATGATTTGGAGAGAATTAGCAATTGATCTTTGGCATCCAACTACTCATGATTCTCTGTGTACTAAATGTCATATTAACTTTAACACTGGGAAAGTTGATCATAGTTATTCTACTATTCAACCGCCGTGCAATTATTGAGGCTGGTACGTCGCCTCTAAATGGTAAGTTTAGGAAAATCTGCTTGCCGTTACGCAAACACAAACGCATACACACTCACCAACTAGTCAAAACAAGAAACAGCAGTAAAAACGAGTCAGATTTGTTACCACTAGCATAATCAATTGAAAACCCAAAATGTATAAATATGTATGATTGTATAAGAGATGATTAGTATTCACGAAATAAATGGCCTTTATCCACTTTGTTATTTGTGTTTTCCTAATTATAAGAATACTGTGGTAAATTAAAAAGGAATGGACATCATAAATATATATATATATATATATATATATATATATATATATATATATATATATATATATATATATATATATATATATATATATATATATATATATATATATATATATTTCATATAGTGATCTGGCTTTAAAGTTGCATTGTCCATGGCTTTGTATGATAAGTGCCAACAAGCACGAAACGAAAGCAAACGAGATATTACGTTCCGTTTATGCTGTCTTTGGTTTACACTTCTGGTCATAATAGAATTAATTTTTCACTAGTTGGGCAACACGTAATATATAATTGCATAGATCTTAATTCTCTGCCAAAAATAGTACCTTACTGTTATAAATTTGACTTGATTTGACTTTGAAGTCGCATTGTCCAAGATTTTGTATGGAGCTAGCTTCACAACTGCGAGTATACACATTCATATAGGAGATAAAACACTCCGATTATTTCGCATTCCTCAACCAAACAGATCCCACTTCTGAGTCGCTAATTTATATTAACCGAGTATACGCGTGCTTTTACTTTCCGTTTTCACTGTCGTTTGGTTTATACTTGCCATTGCAGCACAAAATTCGTTTTGGAAAACGTAAAATAAACAGTATAACAAAGCATATTATTAAGGAAATAGCTGATTGATTATTCTATGAATACAATTTAATCAATTTATCGATTACCACATATTAATTATTCATATAAACGTTTCGAATAGCTGGCCTTCAACATGTTTAATTCACTGTGATTAGAAAGTTAAAAAACTACATCAAACACGTTCCTTTTTATTGTTTTGTTCTGTTAACTCTTTAAAAAAAACAGTCAATTTATTGTGTTAGTTTTACCATGCTCCTAGCTTGCATAATCGTGCTGCTGACACTAATTTACAAAATTTATTGCCCTTTGTGCATCTTATATTATTTGAGCCTAAAAGAAGTTAGCATAATTGTTAAAAGTGTATCGCAAAATTTTTAATTATATAAAACATATTCTGCTGAAAATAAACTTCAGGGTAAAAGAAAGAAAGAATGAATAATAGTACATATGTACCCCTTTGATAATTAGAGCGTGCAAAACTATCGAGTTAATCTAAAAAAATAGATGGTATTAATAATGCTCATTGAGAATAACACTGATTTGGAAATCGTTCTCATCCTAGTCCATAATTTAAAAATACGCATCATCGTTGTTATCATCGTTTGCATTTTTATTATTATTATTATTATTATAAACATAAATTTTAACATCAGAATCTTTAAAATATTTGTAATTATGGATTCCCATAACAGATAAACATTCATTGATTGCAAAGTTGAAGAAAACAATTATTTAAATCAAGTTTGCGAGATTGAGATAAACACCAATATCATTACATTAACATTTGTCCGTATAAGCTTAGCATCGCATTGTGTGGAAAAGAAAACTCATCCAGTAGACCGGTTTTGTTCTAAGTGTGGCTGGGAAGAAGTTTGCTTCTATTAAGTATATACTATTACAAACACAAAATTAACGAATAATTAGTTAAATAAGGTTTTTTATCTTAATATTAGCACCAATGCCGTTATATACCTTGAATGTCCATTACATAACTAATATAAATTGTATAATATCATTTAATTAAGCGATTATCTGTATTGGCTTCGTTGATAGCAATAATTAAAATAAAATTTGTATACTCTAATTATACGCTTATTCCATTTTAATTATTTTAAAATAAAGAAAACTTATTGTCCATTTTATTCATTTTATGCAACAGTCCTTTTTAAACGTCATTGGTTTTTATTACTATATACAAACATTATATATATATATATATATATATAAATTGAGAGGCAAAACAAAACAGATTAATGTAAACACGAAGAAAGTGAAACAAACCAATCAGTTGCGCCTCACCCATATATATATATATATATATATATATATATATATATATAAATTAAAAGATTTTTATTAATGTGTTCTTCTTCCCAATTAGAAATATGACTGTGTAATATTCGATGGCATTGGACATAATAAATAATACATATATATATATATATATATATATATATATATATATATATATATATATATATATTCATTATACTCTTGACATTTTAAAAACAAAAAGTTGTTAAATGCAAGAACCGTTTCTTCTCATGTTCTTCTCAACTAAATATAAATGAACATCTCTTTATGTAGACATTGAATGACCAAACAAAATAGAAACTAGTAAAGATTGAGAGAGTGTGAAATAAATTAGCAATCAATTAATTGCGTGTATCACCTCCAGTTCTGGCTCAATGCCCAAAAATGCTTCTTATACTCTCCTGTTCATGCCTTGAGAATGAACTGGAATTGATGAACTTTAATTATTGATTGTCCCTGAATTCACAATTCCTTCACATTTAAATTTTTCTATTCTGATTTGCATTTCAATATCTACATAAATAAAAATTACTTTGTAGTTACTTGATAAAATGTGAGAAATAAACGTTTTTGTAATTGACAAAATTTCTTGTTCTTTTAGCAAATGGAATTTTATCACGGCTCAAATTCCAATTGAATATATATATATATATATATATATATATATATATATATATATATATACATGTACATCTATATACATATATGTATATATACATGTATATAACAATCATTTGGTTCTGTTTTAATGCATATGAACAACAACGCCAAAAACGGTAAGACATTCATATTCATTACTTTGATTTACTTTTAGACCTTTAAATATTATACTACAGTATTTTTTTAAGAAGCATTAGCAGCACTGTTAAGAGTAAAAATTATTTGCATTAAAACTCCTTAGGCTTGAAATATTGCGTCAATGCTAAAAATGAAAACCGCAAGATATACTTTTCATTCTTTTTAGTTCTTTTGCAAAACACTGCTTACAATGTATTGAATAAACTTCGAAAAAATAAAAAGCGGTAAATTTTAGTATTGCTGACAAACTAGATTTTTAATCTAACTCTTCAATTTGGTTTCGTATTAAGCAGTATAAAAACAAAATGCCTTCCACTTTTTTCTAACACATGATATTTTTCGATAGCCCTGCAGCGTATTAGATATAAAATTTGCAAAATTAGTAAATTCGCGATGTCTTAATATTATTGATAATTAATGGAAATTTCTACATGCTTTGATTATTCAAGCATAACATTATTATGAAAAGTGATACATGTAACAATGTCGACAAAGGTTATTTACTGTTGGATTCCAAACTCAAATTAATTATATGGTACAGTTAATTTCAGAAAGCAAGAAGGTATAGCTTGGCTTAAATTTATCGATTTTACTTAAAAAATCGTAAAAAAATGCACATGAGGAGGATCACACATGCACTAACTCAAATGATCAAGTTAGGTTCTTTTTTTTAAATATGTATTTTGTCTATAAAACTGCGGAAGTATCAATTGACGCTTAGATTAAAGCGTCTGATGAACGCACAAATACGCCTCAAACACGCAGGAATCTTGCACTAACAAGAGTTGGCACTCATCTGATTGTAAATCACATTTAAATACTGTTTGTTGCGAAGAACTAATATATATACAAGTTGCGAACGAAGTTACAAATTAGTTCAGTTTTGACCAGAAGGATAAACCAAAGGCAGCATGAACGGAAAGTATAATCTCATGCACATTCGTTTCTTGCTTACTGGCGACTCATCAGTATATAGTGGTTAAATGGCGTAATACCGGCTCCTACTGATGAGTCGCCAGTAAGCACGAAACGAATGTGTATGAGATTATACTTTCCGTTCCTGCTGCCTTTGGTTTATCCTTCTGGTCACAACTGAACTAATTTGTAACTATGTTCGCAAAACCTAATACATACTTGCATATATATTAGTTCTTCGCAACAAACAGTATTTAACTGTAATATGTTGAATTGAATGATGTCATGCTTACCGCGAAATGTGATAACTGATATCGATGAAGGCCAGAGTGTATGGTTTAACTGGAGTAACATGTGTTCGGAAATTGATGCAATTCTCAATTTGGGTGAACTTTAGCATAAATTTATATCCATCAGGTTGTTATCATGTACCGACTCGGAAACCATAGTGTTAGTATGCGGTACTCATCGATTTCAAAAAAGGTATCAGTTACTAACACAATAGCCATAGTGTTAGTACCCTTACAGACTCGGTATATATATTATATAGTGTGAGTTAGCATTGAAGTCGCATTGTCGTTGACTTTAGATGATATTAGCTTCACTATTACAGGTTTACACATTCGTCTAGGAGATTGTACCGTCCTATTATTCCACATTCTCCTACCAAATATATAGTGGTTAAAAGGCGTAATACCGGCTCCCACTGATGAGTCGCCAGTAAGCACGAAACGAATGTGCATGAGATTATACTTTCCGTTCATACTTGTAAATCACATTGACAGAAGAAAAATGATATTGCAAAAAAGGCAGAATAAGCAAAACTTAAACGCTTTTCCAGGAATACCGAACGCACTAATAATGATATTTGCTCAACAGAATAAATTATTAGCCAAAGATAAGAAGCAGAATATAGTAGTAAGAAATTATCCACAGTGTGTTATTTCATTAGGAACACCTAAAAAGACGATTTTTGCCCTCAAATCTAAGCTGAAAAATTTGCTGACAGGAATATTGTTTCTAAACATAAAATGTGAAATTCTATCAAATGTGGGAAAATAATTTATTTTTCATGAAGTTGATAGTCAAATTTAAAGCATTATTAACAAAGTCTCATAACGGTTTAGGTGATTTGCTTGTGATGAAATATCGTTACTTCAATCAATTGAGCAACGTTCTTAAGGATTAAGCGAAATTTAATAATTCCCTAACCATGTAAATTTATAGAATTAATTAATTAATATGCAATATGGCGTACCATTGATGATTTAACAATTCAATATATGGTATAAATTATGTTAAAAACATGTATAAACATGTTACGTCGTTTTAAACACGAGTGTCTAGAATATATGGCGCATAAAAATATAAAAAAAGTGCTTTAAGCGAGCATCTTGCAAGCAACTACCCACATTATACCAATGATCAATACTCTACAGCACAAATGCTCGAGCGCACATAAATTTGCCACATCCAAAACAAATATAATTATTAAAAAATGGTGCTTCCGTCACCTTCAAGATAAAAAAGAAATCTAAATCCGTCAATGCCTGGCGGAAAATAATACGGTGTCTTGGGCGATTAGAATGTGTTGAGCACCATCTTGATTGGCAAAGCTTCCAATTTTCACAGTGAATGCCTCAGAGATAGCCGTCTCGTTTCAATCGTACATTCCAATCGTCGTACATCCTCTCCAGCCCGGTCAATAGCGATGTTAAACGCAAGTTCATTGGTCGATTTTGTCACGCCACTTGAAGGACTAGCTATGTGCAATTTGCTATCAGATCTACTTTCAGAATTTTGACACTATAATTAGAAGCCTTAAAATTGCAACCATTAAATCGAACGGACTTCTATACGCTTCGTAGGTCTATTGCAGTTGCCTTCATCATCCCTAATGATAATTAAAATTTTTATTAATTTCATCAATATATTAACATTGTGGACCTCTGAGAAACAGGATTTTAAATCTAACATATCATTTGCCCTTTACATATTGATGATGATTCCGGTAATTATTAGTTTATAAAAAAAATTATTAAATAAGCAGATTATGACTTTGCAGTACATCCGTTAATCAGTTAGCCTCAAAATTAAATAATAAACTTAATTTAAAATACTAACAGAATCCTGTCTCTTCTGGTGAATGCTGACGCCAAGACTTGATGGCAATCAAATCGACTTCATCAAAGAGAGGGTATAACGAAATATTTGGTAAGCCCACTTTCAGTAAAAATGCAATATAAAGGCAATCAAGCTCAATCCACCCAATAGACCGCGCATGTATTTTGGTCATTCGAGGTATACGCGCCGTCTGAAATATTAACCCGTCTGGTTAAATTAAGTGATTACTTGGGCACGTAAACAAAGACGACATTAGGCTTTAAAAAAAACAATTACAAAAATAGAGTTTGAAAGATTCCATTTATTGAGTTCATTAGCTACTTTTGCTTGGGTCCAATTTGAAATATTATGCTGACACACGGTTATAATAAAACAAAAATTGTAGCGCAGGCGGTGATAACAATGATTTTAATCAAGTTTGTGATCTTAAAATAAACGCCTGACACATGATTTACGTAAAATTGGCAATATAAACTTGGTATTGTATATTTTTAATAGGCAATTCATCCAGTAGACCGGTTTCGTCCTTATTGGGAACTCATCATGTACTGGTCAGAATTTGATGTGTTCCCAATGAGGATGAAACGGTCTACTGGATGAAATTCCTTTTCTACATTATAAAATAAGTTTCCACTGACTTATGTAAGTAATTAATGGGTCAGGTGCTTATATCAAGATCGCAATTTTGATTATAATAATTCATCCGGTAGACCGGTTTTGTTCTTAGTGCGGCTGAATAGCTCAGCGGTTAAAGCAGTAGATTCCGAAGCAGACGTGCCCATTTTTGAACCCTATACTCAGCAAATTCTGGACAGTACGTGATGAGTTACTAATAAGGACGAAACCAGCCTACCAGATAAATTGCCTTTTCTATACAGTACATTGTTTAGATTATACTGTAAAATGTATGTACACACTGGGCCAGGTGTTTAAATCAAGACCGCAATCTGAGTTAAATTAATTGTCACATTATTGTTAGTCATACTTCCATTCCAATAATTCTATCTACCAAAATAATGGCACTGCTAAAAATAAAGTAATGTTTACTTTTTTTGTGCGGTTGATGCTTTAGTGATTGTTTTAGCAATATTAAAGAAATTTTAACTTTTGGCATGCTGATATATTATAATAACGATTCCAACCTCGCTTAAAATATAATCATTGAGTTTTTTCTCTCATTTTTGGCCGTGTTGAGACATTTTGTATTCATTAAAAAAATAAAGAATCTTGGAAAAATATCTTAGGCAATCAGATGTATGATAATGATGTATGAAAAGGAATCGCAGGAAAACCTCTTGTTCATTTTTGCTTGGAAATTGTCGATTATTGACATTTAATACTCCACTCCAAGCGGTAGGATAATGTAAGCACAGCTATTTCTGCTCTCTTAAACAGAAGTCGGGCGTTGTCATATGATCCCATTTGACCTCAGATATTTCAACTCTTCCTAATACTATGGGTCAGAGAAAGTCTTCCTGTTTAGTCGTTTACAACAATGTGCTTTTAGACGTTTGATACATTAATGTCATCCGGGAAATATTTGTCGACAAGCATAATTTACGTTTTGGCGCTTGTAAGGTTAACATTATTTCCTGTATTAAGTTTAACTTTGAAATAACTTTGTTTTATTAATATTAAATTATGAAATGTATAATTTTATCGTTCTTACATACCTGATCCATGATTTCAATGTGTCATTAACAAATTACACAGTTTTCCATTTTATTATTTTAGTTATCGGAAATACGTGCAAAATATTGAAATGGGTTACTTGAGTTAAATACAATGATTCGTGGTGAAATTAACGTTTTTCAACATCCGTTTATGCTTGAATGAGACATTTGCTATCATTACATAACTCTGATTGGCTGATTGGATATCAACTATTTTAACAAACCTAGAATCATTATCTGATAGAATGCGTTTCTAGCAAATGAACAAATGCAACTTTAATTCAAGTTTTTAAAAAAACATAAACAAAAATTAGCTAAATAACCTCATAAATGCCACCGCTTCCAGCAGACGATATATGATATATTCGTAATTATATTCCGCCATACGCCTTCGAATCAGATATATTTTGAGGGTTGCGAAGTGCTGGCATCATAGTAAAACACTTACCAATTTGCGATCTCTGATTGTCGCTTTGCACCATCAGTTTCGCAAATATCCGATTGATCCAACTCGTTCATATTAACCACTGTAAATGAAGTATGGTCTAATCTTAGTTGTCTGGCAACGTTTCGATATAGAGTTTCCCATTTCGTAATCAGGCCTTTAATCACACACACACACACAGTAAAAAGCTCACAATAGCAGATAAACTTTGTGCTTGATTAGAGGCCTGATGATGATATTGGAAACTTCTTATCGAAACGTTGCCGGTCAACGAAGATTAGATCGTACCTCATTTCCAGTGGTTAGTCGGAACACCGTTGAAGCATTCGGAGGTCGAATCAGCACTCAGTCACAACGAAGACGAAATCAATGCGTGCTTGGAAATGAGAATTAATCGGAACTCTTCGAAACTGATTGTGCAAAGTGATAACCCACGATCGCAAATCGTGTCATTCTTCAAGTCTTTGAGTTCTGCCTATTAATTTATGCCACCTTACCTCGAATAATTCAATTCTGGCACATTTAACAAATATATATATATATATATATATATTAATAAATATATTTTTAGCATTATACTACTTAGCAAATAATGCTTGTCTATAAGAAACAGAAAGGTTCTGACTTGGAGGGTAATGATCAATATTTATTTATGCAGCCCGGATTTTCTTTTCAAAATTTACGTTTTTATATGAGCGTATAAGCATTAATATATCATTTTATGTCTTAATCTGGATATTTTCACCATCAGATTTAAATTCATTTGTAATTTACCAAACAATGAAACTGTTTTTATGAAATGATTTGCTGGTCTCTGCGCAACTTTTATCTTAAATTTGCTTGTTTGACATCTACAGCTGATATTTTAGCAAGTCAGTAGAATCGTTTTTTAGATATATTTTATAATCGAATCAGTTATACACGCGTTAATGTTCGCGTGCATATTTAGCTAATTGCCAAAAATATGATTTCGTCGATGTCTACTTAAACAAAATATTTTCGTGACTGTCACAAATTTGAATAAAAATACCGTTAAACTTGATGTGATAGAAATAGATCGTGTAAGTACGAAAATATCTATATGCGAAATAAAAAATTTTCGACGAACATATTTCGTATCTCACCTTAAGTAACAATTTCAGGTCAAAATAACTGGTTTATTTCACAAACGTCTGTGAAAAAATCAACTATTTTGACAATATATATACGTGAGATCGTCTTTTCATTTTATTGACTAAAGGCATGAAGCATTATTTCTTTCTAACAGTGCTTTTGGCCACTTTAATAATTTTCAGACCTTCTGAAGCTTCTGACAATATGAGTATTGGAGAGATACTTCTTGGATGGCTGATTTCGAAACCGAAACTACCAGTTGAACGACCGAAGCTGCCTAATCCATGCAGGTGTGGCTGGAATCGGTTTTATCGTTGCAATTTATGTCTTATAGAAAGAACTAATATTTTCAGTCATCATAATTCAAGGAAATTTCATTTAACTAAAAGAAGTCCAACATTAAATTTGGACTGCAACCATTCCGGTCAAGAAATCAGCATCATCCGTAAGCAAAGTAATTTCACCGCCCACGGACTAAATTCAGTTAGGAAATTTAAAAAGAGTTTAAGTGTCTTTTTTGTAACAAACATTATTTCCTCAATTAAATATTTCTCCTAAATTAGCAGTTAAGTGTTTGTTTGTGTGTTTCTGTCGTTCCTTAAATATTGAAAAAGTATTTTGGTGTGGTAAACAACTGTCTAGAATAAATCAAAGAATTGAATTAATTCCGAATTATTAATCTGAAATGTTTGCAACACGCGACTTAAGCTGACAGTCATAGTGAAGTCGAACGCATTAATCACAATTAGCTGCTTTGTTGTCTTATTTACCAAGGGGCAATATAAAATTACAGATTGGTAGATTCGAGCACCCGTTAAGTAATTTAGAAAGGATTATTAAGCACAACTGAATGCCAGCATACTTAGAATATTACTAAAATTCATAATTCATTTTAACAATACTAAAGTGTCAGATTAATACAAAAGCGCACACCCACACACAAGCAGATATATATATATATATATATATATATATATATATATATATATATATATATATATATATTTACTTAATTATTATTTATGTATTTATGCATTTGTTTATTCATATATGAATTTATTTTCTTTGTTATATATTTATTTATATATTTATTGACTCAAAAAATATTTCCAAAATGAAGGATAGCCTAGCAAGCAAAGCATCACTATAATTAAATAAAATTTTATATTAATATTTCTAATAGTAATACTAATACCACTAATAATATTATATTAATTATTTTTATGATTAATAATAATAATACTAGTTGTAGTTACATTAATAATACAGTTCTATTTGGCAACAAAATTGATCAAGTGCAAAAGTTGAAAACATCAATATATAAATGAAAAGTATGGTTATACATTTTGGTCTGCGTTGGTGAATGGCAAATGTACCGCTTTAATCATAGTAATGGGTCTGATATAGGACGTTTAAGAATAATTACAACAGGTTTCAAATTCACAACCTACGAATGTCTGAAAAAGAATTTAATTTAATAAAGAAAAGGGGATTAAAGAATGAAATGAATAATAATTCTTGCATCTTCTGTTCCTTATTCGGTTTATCCCATCAAAGATTTATTTTATATTTGAATGAAGCAAGGGAATAGACCTAAAGCAAAATAGGCAAATAAACTGAAATCCAAAAAATATAGAAGTTTGAAAATTTACTTTAATGTAAATTGCATTGTGTACCGCCATTTAGAAAACAATAAAATTAATGTGCAAAATCCCTCAAAATAAAGTAAAATTTTCTTGTAAATAAACACAACTCTAAGAAAAAGCAATGAATTAAACTCACAGAAATTATGCGTGTACCTTAAAGTGAAACTAATATGTAGGCTAAATTCAAAGAATATGGCGGCAGAAATACTACTAATATTTTATAGTTTTGCAACTTATTATCGCAAAAGCATAAAATAAATAAATACAACTCAATCAAATTAGCTGTGATTGGAAAGATATCCACTAGAATGTGAGTTGTTGAAGAATATTGGACTCCGATTCACTCGGAAGGATGTAATGAACAGAATTTTAAGAGCATCGAGAATACATCTTTCAGACTTAAATCCTGGGTGAAGTAATCTGCATCGACTAGAATTCATAAATATCGCTAAGAAGGAATACGCAGCCAATGACGAGCTAAACAGCGAACGAAAATTTAATCAATATATCATACATACGAAAATACGCCTGAATAGCTGATATAGACTCACAAATGTCGTGAGTATTAGGGCTAGTACATGAGAGCATACGTTCAGTACTTGGTGTTTATTATTTATTGTTCTGGTCACGCTTGGACTATTTTTTTTACCAAGTGCTCAAATAACTAATACAAAAATTGTATATATATATATATATATATATATATATATATATATATATATATATATATATATATATAAGGTTATTGCAGTGATTCAAGTACCAGATTCCGAAAGGAATGGGCCTATATCTGAAACAAGTTCGTAGTAAGTTCTGGATAGAATTTGAATTCCAGAAAGCTCGAAACTGGTCTATTAGATGAATAGTCATTTCTATCTGATGCATTGTTAGGTTTACACTGACACAATATATATATATGCATATATATATATATATATATATATATATATATATATATATATATAATAGACTTTTAAGCACAATAACTTACCACATTGGCCTCATGTATGTTGCAGAAAGAGAGATCGTTGGTGGACATTTTGAAACTTATGTGTTAAAAGTGTCCAAATCGGTTCCACATAAAGGACACGCTAACCAGAAGCATAAGCTGGTGTATGATTCCAATTCGCTTAAAGTATGTGCTACAGTTTGCACAGTAAATTGTGACTCATTTACAAAAGTAGATATGCATTGATTCTAGTCTTTTCGGCGGCAAATTCTGGATTGGCCGTTAAGAGTTCATCATAAAAACAAAACCGGCACACTGAGTAAATTGCCTTAACAGTCCAATTGAGTGCTTAGTTTTTACTAGGAAAATATATATCATCAAAATCCAGCCATTATATTTCAAATGAATATAACTTCCCCAATTGGCAATGTGTAAGTTTTACAAATGAACGATCGAGTATGGCTATTTTGAATTTCAGGTCTAAGAGGATTCCGAATAGATTTCAACTGAAGGGAAAGCTTACCAGAAGCATAAAATGGCACATGACATTAAATTGCCTGTAGTATGCTGCGCGTGTTGCACAGTGAATAGAATTACAGACTCCAATGCAAATTTGCCTCGAATCAAGTTCTATCCGCGACAATTTATGAACTGCGTTTAAAGAGTTGTCAATAATTTTTAAACTGGTTAACTATGTGAATTTTCTTTTCTTTCTGATGCAATGATTCCTTTGTAGTCGCTAAATATAGATAATCAAATTCATTCTATTAAATGTTAGACAAATTTATACTTCTCAAAGTGGCATGTCGTAAGTTGTATAAAATCAGATGGAAATGAATATTTACAAGGTCACGTCCTGAGTAATTCTATATATATTTCACCTGTAGGTTAGTCTAAAGAGAATAATAAAGTTAATATTAATTTATATCGCGTGTTAAATGATGCACGTGTGGCGCACTGGATAGAGACCCCGGACTCCGATGATAAAGTGCCCTGTTTCGGGTCCTTTCCGTTAAATTTTTGTACAATACTTAAGGTGTTCCTAATTAGGACGAAACCGCTCAAGTGAATTACTTATTTTTTTCACCTGATTAAATGTTAATTTAATATTGAAAATATATATTTATTCAAATTCCGCTCAATTGACGTCTTAGATTTTTTTAAAATTTATTTAATTAATAATTAAGTTATATATATTTTTTTTTCAGTAGAAATTAATAATTGCAGTGAAAAGCAGATGCAATCAATCAATTGGATAATCATTCAGTACTTTCTGGATGGTCACAACCAAAAATCAAACATTCTTACTACTCAACAAATGCAGCACGCAAGCAGAGCGTTATGCTAAATCCTAAATTGTAAACAAACTTATTATTTTTGTTGGTCTTTTCCTTAAATGGTGCATAATTTGTACAGTTTCGAAAAAAATTTAAAACCTGGCTTCCTTAAACTATTATTATAGCACAGATTTAATGCCACTTGTAGTCAAAAGGTATGCCATCTTGACTAAATATGAAAGAAAGACTGGCAAAATAGGAGAATTTGATATAAAACCAAAATATGCATTTAGTCTGGGACTGATTTAGCGCAGTGAATGTGTTGCAATACTTCAAATAAAATGTGTGACGAGTCCAGCAGGCGCTTGATAATGACTTAACGAGGACTACCCGGTCTTTTTAATTATTTGTATCTATTATAAAATAGAAAGTTTAGTTTAAACTGACAAAATAAACGATCGGATCATTATAATTTAGCTCAACTAGGATTTCCTGGGCATGAATAAAATATTTCGGTTGTCTGTTTAAAATTTTATGTTAAAATCGATGTGAAAATGAAGCTAGAAATATACCTTTGTATATGAAAATATTAAACTAATTGCAATATACGAATGGACCAGTTAAGAAGTTGCAATGATGCATAAAATTTGCCTTGGATAGGGTCCGGTTTTGAGCCCCGAACAGGGAGATTCTGGCAAATATCTTGATATTTTTCTAATATGGACAAAATTACGCCTCATTCCGAATGGAATTCATTATCCTATGCTCTATTTAGTTAATAGTGACAACGTATAGACGATAAAATCGTGCCATTATATTTAAATCCAATATGACTTCAACTGTGGCATGGTGTATGTTTAATAATGACAGATTAGAAATTTTGGAAAAAATGATTCTGAATAAGCTCAAAATAAAGAAAAGACTGAATAAAAGCATGATTCTGCATATAACTAAAATTTACATGCATTACTCTGCGTGGATTAAATAACGTACTAGTTTGAATTTGCCGGAATATAGTTAAGTTTCGGGGCCCCGGTATTGGCATTTCCAGCATGTGCTGGATAAGTTTCCAGTAAGGACGAAAATGGTCTTCTTTATGAATTGCATCTGGCATTGTATGCAGGGGGCCAGTTTATACTGAAAGTATATAAATAATAAAATCTTCCCATTATGTTTAAATTTAACGTAACCTTCTCAATTATTACCATATCTGTTCCAAAACAAAAGCTTTGTTGCCGCGGGTTTGAGGCTTAGTTAGAACGCGACGCCAGATAGGATCGAACTGGTGGATAGGGTAAAAAAATTATCGCTTTGTGTATGACTAAAGCTTACAATTAAAGCAAAAGCCTTTCATTGTTATTTTGTTCAGTATGATTGAGTTTGGCGGCATTGCATCCATTTTACAATGACAGATTATGGTGGCCTGTTATAGTTTTGGCCCAGCAGTGAAGTGAATTAGGTACTACATGAGCACAAAACTGAGCAAAAAATGTGCTAATATATTATTTAAAATCGCAACTGATGCTTGAATGGATTGCCTAAGTGGATGATTTGTAAGATTCTGAGGTAAATGTGTCTCGGTCACAGCGATTTCGGCAATTATTTGATGAGTGCCCAATATGAATGAAAACCGTCTACTCGATGAATTGCGTTCCTGAATACAAAATAAATGCTTTGAGTTGAAATTTAACACGTGCATTGGTCAATCGTATTTCTAATTTTATTATTCACAATGGCATGTGCTTATGACGAGAATTTCTGATTTACTGGTCTCCCACCCACCAGAAAATGTGAGGGAAACCACAGTTACGTCATTTTACATTGAGTGTATAAAACAAATAGTCTAACGCATGCAAATGTTAAATTCATATTCAGCCACTCTAGTCTAACTTAGTTAGATGATCATAACAGTTACGGAAATGCAAACACACATACAATTTACACTCAACTATCGAGTGAAAGATCAGTATGAAATATAGATAATATGGACAGATGAAATATCGCGTTTGCTTCATTAGTTTGTTTTGGAAAACTGGTGTGGATGAACCAACTGAAGAAGGCTGCTCATATAGACAGATGAAATATTTTGTTTAAAAAAGTAAAATACTGGAATAATTACTGTGTTAGTCAAAACGCAGATCAGGTATTTCGATTAACCAGGTTCGTAAAAATATTTTTCTTTTAATTGAGTTTGCTGTCCACTTTTATGTTTTTCTTGTTCTGGTAAAAAGCACAGACAATAAAATCCTGCCGTTGCACGTGTATTTATTATTGCTAACTGAGGTGGCATGGTGTATGACCGATAATGATAGTTTGGATGTGGCCGGATGAACTTTTATGTCGACTGCGATGTCGTCTACGTTCCGCGTGAAGTAATCCTGAGCGAATATCAAAAGTTATCAAACTATTCCAAACTGCATGAAGTGCGAGGCTAAACTGTTGCAGCGGATACACTTAGTATTTTATTCACATTTAACAGCACATGTCTGCATCTTGCTGATAACATTCACATCTTAACAAGTTATCAACTATTATATTGTGATGTATTGTAAAATAATTCTGTCAAATTTGCTTTGCTCAAAAGTGAGAAAAAAATTTAAAATTAATTATTCTATAAAAACCTTATACTAAATGCAATATAAAGCTAAAGTGCTTAAGCATTTTCTCTTTGTATTGATTGTAAATTTATCGTACTTTGATAATCCAGGCAGGACTGTACTCTACATTTGATTCTAAAATTGAAGCGTAAGATAAAAATTAGTCAAATTAGATTTATTTCTGCCGCAATGTTTAGAAAACGCTCATCGCCATAATGTTCGTTAAAATAAAGCTAGAAGTTCGAATTTTAACATCTCACAACGTTTTTTGCTAATAATCCATGTATTACAAGCTAATTAGCAGCGATTTGAAAACTTATTACATAATCTTCCATTTACTGAGAAATTTTTTTAAATTTATTAGTTAATTAAATTTGATTTTCATTAAAAAAAGCATAATTTTTAAAATTGGCTATCGTAAAATAATTCTGTTCACAGTTTTACAACACTCCAACATAATTAACTAACCATTGATTGCGCGAGTGTGGGTAGCAATACTTTAAATCAAGTTTGTGAGTTTGATTGATTGGAGTTAACTTTATACGATACGACAATATGTTTTATTATTTCAACTATACTACTTATAGTAGGACCTGTGTAATTTACACATTCTATTTGATTTATTTTAACTTTCAAATTAACTTAGGTTGCGGAATTCTGTATTAGTTGTTGCGCACCTAGAAACGAAAAAATTTAAATTTGACAAGATGTTTAAACCAAAGACAGCATGAACGAACGTTTAACTCCGCGAACATTCGTTTCGTGCTTACTGGCTACTCATCAGTACGATCGGGTATTACGCCCTTTATCCACTATAAATTTTGATGAGTAATGTGGGAAAATTGGACACTAATAACTCCTATGCGTATTCGAAGACCTGCAGTAATGAAGCTAACTTTATAAAAGGTCTGCGACAATGTGACTTCACTGTTTATAATATATAAACCATGCCTGTAAACGGTACCAATGCTCTGGCTATTTTGTCAGTACCCGATACCAATATTATGATACCGAAAAGAAACTTGGTACTAACACTCTGGATTTCAAAGTATGTCAATTTTCGCCAAAATTATAAAATTTCAACAATTTCGGAACACCTGTTACCTTAGCATATTCGTCAACTCTCGCCTTTATCGATGTCAGTTATCACATTTCAGGATAATCATTACATCATTCAATTAAATGTGTAACAGTTAGATACTATTTTTGCGGAGAACTTATATAAATGTAACTGTTTATTAGGTGTTGGCACCTTGCAATAAAGTAGTTCAAATATGACCAGATTAATAAACCATAGACATATTCGTTTCGAGCTGATATTATGCACTTTACCCACTTTAAATTTGGTTGCGGAATGCTAATATATATTATAATAGTAAAATTTCTTCTTTATTTAAAATAATTTCGTGCTTTATCATGTGATAGATTTTAGCAGAGAAACAAAACAAAGATCTTTTAGAAATAAATTGGGCTTTTTTATTACTTTGGCAAACATTTCGCATCTTCATATTATTAAATGAACATTAGTTGCGCGGGCGGCGATAACAATTACTATAATCAAGGTTGTGGTCTTGATAAAAAACCTGACCCATTACTTACTTTCATATGCCAGTATAAACTACGAATTGATTTTTGTAGAAAAGGCAATTCATCCAGTAGACCGGTTTCGTCCTTATTGGGAACTCATCATGTACTGGCCAGAATTTGCCGCGAACAGGGTTCAAACCTGGGCACGACTGTTTCGGAATCTGGTGCTGTAACCACGGAGCCACCCTGCCGTACACTACACTACACACAATTTTCAGTTATATACTAAATAATATATCTTGATTAATCTATTTTGCCTTTATGTGGAGCTCATATGACATCCACTTAGACACAATGTTCCAACTAACCATCCCCAATCTGTCATTACTGAACAGACAATAAACTACGTGGGGAAGTGGTATTAAGATGAACAACTAAATACTTAAAGGAACATTGGTCGCGCGGGCGGTGATAAGAATTTCAATTTAATCAAAGTTGCGATCTTGATATAAACACCTGACTTATTAATTACTTACATATGTCAGTATAAGATTAACTTGGTTAGTCTATTTTTCCTTTAGGTTCATGGTTAGTTGGAAGTTTGGGTCTAAATGGATGCCATATGAGCTGTAAGTAAAGGAAAATTAGACTAACTAAGTTGAGACAGATTTACTAATGTACCTTGAAATACAATCGCTGCGTTACCCAGGTTACGCACTTCATGTAATTTTCAATCATACAGAAAATTTTGTATTCCGGTAAATCTTTCGTTAAGGCATCACAAAATGAGCCTCATAAATTTTTCTAGAAATTGTCTTCCGAAATCGTTACAAGGCAAATAATGGAAGAATTTGTGAAAAAAATGTCTTTGATAAGTGAAGAGAAAGCAGATTCTATTCGCATGACTGTCATCATTATGTTAAAAGTTTGGGGAGCGACGAAATCAGAATAACTCATTTTCCATTGGACTATATATATATATACTTTTTAAAATCCATTGCCTTCGAATACTTCACGGTATATATTATATTAGGATGAGAAAATACAATTAATATCAATGTAGAGAATGCCCGTTTTATTTCGAGAAAAATCGGCAATACTTTGCAAAAATTAATATTTAATACATCCAGCGTTTTCTTTTCATTACGAGGATGACAAATATTCTGATCTGAAAGAAACATATTGCGCGACAGGGAATAAATTACTGACCTTATAGTTGTCGTATCCAACAAGGTGATAGCATCCGCTGACATCAATTTGACTCGGGCTATTTAGACTTCCGGTTTCGGAAGCCTTTTTCGACGGAAACCACATCCTGTAAACAAATTGACAATCAGTAAGTAATGTGATAAATCTAGTTTAAACTGTCTCATTTATATTTATTGTGAAAAAAATTTACAATCATTAAGTCAATTCAATAAATATCAATAAAACAGTTTAAACTAAATGCAAACGCCTTGTAGGGTACACAAATGAGAATAAAACTATTCTGATTAAACGAGCATGGATTGCGCGGGCGACGATAAACAACTGACCCAGTAGGTACACACATTTGTAGGTATAAACTACGAATTATACAGTGTAATTATGGCAAGAAATCCAGGAGACTGGTTTGGTCCTTATTGGGATCTCATCACGTACTTGCCAGAATTTGCCCTTAACAGGGCTATAACCTGGGCACGTGTGCTTTGGATTCTGGAATGGACTGAGTTTTGACCAAGTGTTTGGTTTGTTGGCTGTTACATGTAAGTACGTTTTTCTCCGTATATTTTTTTAAAATTTCGTTTCTCTCTGAACTTCAGTTTCATTTTGGCCCTGTGAATAAAAATAATGGACGAAAGTTGTCACAACCATCAGAAGCAGTGACAGGACTTGCACAAAAATATGAACTATCAACACTGCAATCCGTACACACCGCGCAGTTACCAAGGGGACAGTATTAAACTTAAGAACAAGGTGAATCGATAGAAAATATCCGGGGGAATACATTCGTACACGTCAGAGCCAACGAACCAAAAAATTTGTCAAAAATCAATCCATCAATACAAATATGACCGGATCTGAAGCAACACTCTGCAATACAATGAGACGCATACACCTATGCACTTGAAAAGCATTCCAACCTAGAAATAGCAGTAAATCGAAAAATCAAACTAGTTGTAATTAACATAATCAAATGATAACCAGGATGTAAACAAGTGAAAAATGGTAGAGTGTAGATTACTATTATCCAAATTAAACTGACAGTAACCACATTCTTAAAAGAAGTAAAAATTACAAACTTTGACCAACAAAACATTAGTTTTCAATAACACAGACTAAATTCCAGTTTTTGTTTCTTGATAATATTTCGGGCCTCATTGGCAGTCAACTTCATCGCAAGAATTTGTATAAAAATTGGCTTCATTAGTTTGTTTTTCAAAACATGTGATGATGAGTGAACTGAATAAGGCGGCAGCCAATGGCCGCCGAAATAATTTCAAGAAAGAAAACATCTGGAATTTAGCCTGTGTTAGTCATTAACCACATTGATATAAAACTTAAAATTTTAATTATTTTGCTCAGTGCTGTCCTTCTTGTTGTGGATTTGAACGCATTTTTTCTGGTGCGGGACAATTGATAGCACTCGTAGGGCGGTAAAATCTTGAATCCTGTCCATTTTAAAGTGCAACGTTTATTGGCCTAAAAAACAATTTATTGCACGGTTGGTGGTAACAATTATTTAAATCAAGTTTGCGAGCAAGTAAACACTTTGATTTCCATATATATATATATATATATATATATATATATATATATATATATATATATATATATATATATATATATATTACAATGCGGTTTGATCCTCGATAGTCCGTTTGCCGTCGTACTCTGATGATGATCATGGAAGGTCAGAAACGCGTCAGTGCGTTGCGAGCTGGCAGTATTTTGCTATGTTGTTCGTCTGACTGATTCATCTAATGGGATCAGTCTTTACTTCAAGCTCGCGAACTTGATTTAAAAATTTTTTTATTAACCTTGATTGATGGGTTCTCACTTGTCCCTCCATTTTTGAGTTCATCATCAGCTGCTTGTCTAAAAATGACGTTGGAGCATGGCCGCGCGGTCTGAGGCGCTGCGTTCAGTTCGCAGTTCACCTTTTAGGTGTGGGTCCGAATCCCACTCCTAATTTTTTTCTTAGGAACAGAAAGAGTGGAAAATATAGTTATAAATCTGTTGCTATCTTCCTTATATATATTCATGTGGAATGCGAGCATTAATAAAATTCATAGTACCCTTTCCATGTGCAAACCGAATTTTTATGAGATACAAGAATTGCTTCTTTCTCATATTCTTCTTTTGTATCTACAAAAGAACCTCGGTTTATGTATAAATTTTATAGGCAAATCAAGATTGAAAATTGTTAACATATATAGAGTGTAAAATAAGGGATCAAACAATCAATTGCGTGTATCATCTCCAGTTCAAGCTCAATGCCCGAACATGCTTCTGCCGCTCGCCATTTGTTTATCCGTAAAGTTTCGTTTTTGGAAAACTTCCTTCTGTTTTTGCATTTAGTAATGATCTTAAATGCTACGTCTGGAGAACATACGAGTGAGGTATCAACGATGTATTGCGCAATTGCAGACATGTATTCACCATTTGATTTAAGTTCCAATGTTCCCTTATTCGAATAATTAACCGTCTGGTAAATCGGCTGACGTAAATTGATCAACAAGTTAAATAATATTTGACGTCGACATTAACGGCTATTTCTCTTTAATTGCTGGTAAATTTAATTCTACGTAATACCCATAAATGAAGCTTTATGTCTTAAAATAAAATTTTCTTAACTCCTTCAAATCTAGTTCGTAAATTTTATCAACAAGTTGAAGGCCATCCTACTTTGTGTAATCTAATGTTTCTTTAATTATCAGTTGTGTAACTCAGCAAAATAATCTAGCTGCCACTAGCTGCAGTGAGTTATTTGTAGACTATATATGTCGCAAAGAAGGAAGATTTTTATCGTATTCTAATTTTTCACTCTCTGGCGACTAATTGAATTTAGATTGTGTTGAAACTACTGGCTTTGCTTTTCCATACTCGGTAACAAAAATATATTTAAAAGAGGTTTTAAAGTTGTAAACTTCTCTCATTTGAGTTATTAACGGTGTGGTCGATCAGCCTACGCAAGTTGATCGACAATGCGCGCATGTATATTGGTAAATAATATTTGATTTCGACATTAACTGCTCTTTCTTTGTTTTTGCTGGTAAAGGCTAGTGCGCTACCTTAAATAACACTCGTAGTTTATCAGCATTTAATGTGCGTGTTAATACCACTTCAACATTCTTTTGTGCTATTCGGGAAACCGCATCCCACTTAAAATGGATTTTCGCGGTAGACTGCTTTCTTTTTCTGACTATCTATCATCGAACATTGTGTGGTATGTAGATGTTTAGTTCACTCTTCTGTGAGTTATCTTGATAAATATACCCATGCTATCTAGGTACTCGTTCTCCCTCTGTCTCTATCGTAAATCTGAGTAATAATTTTTCCAAATTATTATTTTTGTCGTTATATATATATAGCTTCATATGCATATATGGCAGTGAAAAATTAGTCACTCTTGGCTTTTCTATGGCTGTGCGTGATGAAATCATTTATTGCTTTATTATGTTCTCCAGATATAGCATTTAGCATAAATACTAAATATAATAACAAAAGGAAGTTAGCCCTATACGTAGATCTATGGATAAACAAAATGTAGTCGGATCTATGCAAGCGGAAGAAGCATGTTTAGACATTGAGCTTGAACTGGGGGTGATGGAAGCAATTGATTGGCTGTTTCTTATTTCACACTCTCTCCATGTTAACATAATTCAATATGGGTTTTTCTTTCAATTTATATATAAAAAGATGTTCATTTGCAGATAATTAAGAAGAATAAAATACGGAAACGTTTATTGTATCTTATTATATTTCTTCTGCTTTTTGCACATGGAATGGGTACTATGAATATATATATATATATATATATATATATATATATATATATATACAGGTTAAAATACCTTATGTTATCAATATATATTCATGTAAAACCAACTCATCCCATAGACTGGTTTTGTCCTCACATTGAGAATACTCAAATCACTGTCCAGAATTATCCACGATCTGGATAATAACTTTGGCACATGTGCTACGTGCTATGGGATTCTGTCCATTGTACACGCTATTTAATGTCATATACAAAATTTAGCTTTCTGATTAGCTTTTCCTTTATTTAGAACTAATTTGAAGCATCCTAGTAACTTAAATTATAATTAACCACCCCAAATCTCTCATTATCCAACAGACGCCATGACATTTGTGGAAATTATATTTTTTTGAAATCTAATGGCTGGATTTTGATTATATGAATATTGTCAGTAAAAACAAAGCGCAAGTAATTTGACGTCATGGACCAACTTATGTTTCTGGCTTGACTTTCTTTCATGTGGAAACAATAAGGAATCACTTCTGGTACTGAACAGCCCGCCAGATACTATATGGTGCCGATAAATATACTGTTTTTTTTACTGCGTTTCATCAATGTTTGATAAGTTTTCCAGCGTCGCTTAGTAAATATATATATATATATATATATATATATATATATATATATATAATTGGTCATTAAATGTTATTGCACGGGTTAAAAAATGCAGTTCATCAAATTGTCGTGATTGTACTTATTAGTTAACACTTACGGAAATGACATATGTAGGGGGCAAATTCTGACATACTTTAATAAACATTTATTATTTAATTTTAATTTTGAAATACAAAATTGAGAAAATGTTAACTATATTATCATAATTACCCTGAATGAGTGATCAAAATCTTTATGTTCTGCATCTAGAATGGAGTATATAAATGAATTGATAATATAGACCAGAATTTGGCAAAATCCGCCATTGATAAATTTCGTAGAATGAACAATTTTTATGAACACAGGATACCGTAATGTTCGTAAAATAATTTAATTACTAACGGTAAAATATAAATTAATTTAGTCTTTAAATTATGATTTGTAATGAAGGGAATATTTACAGAATAGAATTTTAACAGTACGTGCACGCAGATTATAAAGTAGGGAATGTTTGTTTCAGAGATATATTGAAATTTGTTTAATGTAATTGGAATTACATTAAAACAACTTCACATAAAGTATTGGACAATGCGACTTCAAATTAAATCATTATCTAAATGTAAACCAAGCCTGTTACGTATGCTAAAAAAATATTTTCAAAATTGGCTGTTTCACCAAAATTGCTATTACCTGCATCATAGAATACCTCTGACATCGGCAAAATGTCGAAGCCAGATTTAAAAACTTTATAGGTTTAGCACGTATATAGAAATCTATTAACTATGAATCTTCATGGAATTAAGTATGTCTACAAAATAATAATTTTAATACTAATTGAAAACTCATTATATATTACATGTATAGTCAACTCGCCATAAAAAGTCACATTTATAAATATTTTTAATATGAAGTTAATTTTTAAATAATTTTGTTTTTAAATGTATAAGAGATGGCATCGAACTAAAATGTAGAATTTATCGACAAGACAGTTACTGCCTTTAATGCGTAGTGCTTGCAACTACTGAAAAGTCGTCAGTAAGCAAAAAATTCACGTATACGTAATATTATACTGTATATTCACGTTGACTTTGACATACACTTCCGGTCCTACTTGAACTATTTTGATATTAGCTACGTATGACCTAACATATCATTAAGTACAAATTTCTACAAAGCGTGGATGAGCTTTCATTTTTATATCTCTTTTGTTTCTGTTCTAGACTTACTATAAAAGCGACAAATGCTTTTCTTTAGTAATTCCTATATTTAAGAGTACTGTTTTTTCACTAAAACTTTTAATATAGATTCCAAAGTATCAATATTTAAAAAAACTAAACTTCAACTGTCAGTAAATTATTTGGAAGTGAAGTCATATTTATTGTTTTGTTACACTGTAATATCTAGAATAGAAAATTGGCAAAATCAGTAGGAAACGAATGCCAAAAACTGTACGATATAATTTACTTTTATCGTAAGCTTTATTATTTTTTTGTGTTTCAGAAAATGCGTAGATTTTAGAATGACAGAGACAGCAATAAGAAAAAAGTAAGATAAACATTAATTTTTTCTAGGCTTGAATACAAACATCAGAACAAAAACTTCAAATGTGAGAATAAATCTTTTCAAATTATATTTCTCACTGATTTCACAATTGCGAATATAAGCACAATTTATATTTGCTTTTAAATTTTCTACTTAGTCTGATTTGCATTTTATTCTTTGAGTGACCATTTTGAAAATCACTCTTTGTGATAGATGATATGCAAGAAGTCGACGCTGTAGAGTTTACAGATGATGAAGTGGAAACAAAAGTAACTTTTCGATTGGCGTTTGGTGATCGTGTACCTTTGCTGGCGTTTTCCGCACTCTTTCTTGTCCTGGCTGCTAACCCGACAGTAAGGCGACCAAAAAAACTTAAGCATGAAATAAGTGAAGCCCTCGTTGCCACTATAATGCATTACAAATCGTCCTGCGTTTTGCCAAAATTCGTGCCTGTTTATCAAGGCGCCGGAAACTCATGGTTTCCGAAGTTCCAGTCAAGTTTTCGGCTTCTTCCACTCGATCAAGATATGGCCGGTCTTCAACCGTATTTGCCGGCTGAACCTACCAGTTCGACAATTAGCAACGGTGATGAGATTTTACTGCAGCATCATCATTGCGATATGGTCAGAAAATTTGTATCTATTGTTCACGGCACCAACAGGCCAATTTATCATCCCTCCAAAGAAGACGATTTTGAGAAGGGAGCACTAATTGATGAGACAAGTCATAGCAAATTTCAAACTCAATTCATAACAGAAGAATCGGATAAACTGTACAGAACGCAGCTTCTGTATGATCTTTTGTTTGAGTTAGGCGTGGATATAGACACGTGTTTTAAGAACTGCGCTCTTAGTTAGAAACTGTGTTGTTGGATATTTTGGTTTCTTGTAATCTATTTAATCAGATATCTTTAAAATATATGATTATGTTTTAAGTTTTTCATATTAATGCTGCAGAAGTTAATCGCTAATTTTGTTCAGCTAGATAGTTTTTGTGGTATTTTGTTAACTGGTGTTAGTATTCGTAGTATATTTCTAACTTAATGGACCTTCAATTTCGTCTAAGTGTTTCACAGCGAATCATTTAGTTTTCGAATGAATTTTTTTCGTTGAGACAAACAAAATAGTGGTATTAAAATGAACATTTATATAATTAAACGAACATTGTTACGCGGGCGGTAATAACAATTATTATAATCAAGGTTGCGATCTTGATATAATCACCTGACTCATTAGTTACATACAAATGTCAGTATAAACTAAGAATTGTATACTGTAGAAAAGGCAAATCATCCAGTATACCTGTTTCGTTCATATTGGGGAACTCATCAGGTAATGGCCAGAATTTGCCGCTGACAGGGCTCGAACCTGGGCACGTCTGCTTCGGAATCTGGTGCTCAAACCACTGAGCGTTGTCCGCGGCAATTTCTGTCCAGTACATGATGAGTTCTCAATAAGGACGAAACCGGTCTAATGGCTGAATTTCCCTATCTACACTATACAATTCTTAGATTATACTGACATATGTAAGTAATTAATGGGTCAGGTGTTTATATCAAGATTGTAATAAACAAAATTTTGTTTTCTCTATACATTTTTGCAGGTTCAATTAACGCTTTATATATATATATATATATATATATATATATATATATATATTGATAGTTTCTAATTTCACCATTTTTTAAAATGTACGTTGTTTTGTTCTTACATATATATATATATATATATATATATATATATATATATATATATATATATATTGATATGATTTTTAAGAAACTAAATAAAATTTGTTCTAACAAAAAATCATTTAATATTCATTTAAAATAAGCAACTTTTGTACAAATAGCAAATATATAAAAATATAACACTTTTCTATCATGCAATACACGCAGAATGGAAATGTATTGCCTTATCAGTTGCTGCGTCGCATCTTCATTTGTACTTGCCATAGAATATTAAATAGCAAAGATGTATTTAAAGAGTAGCTTAGAAGTCCAGTTAAGTATTTGCTTTGTTTATGCTCTAGATAAACTTCTAGGCCTTGTTTACAAAAGCGGCTCATCTTCTCTAAGTATGTTATGTAACTACCAAACCGTGTAGACACTTTCTTCCGAGTGGAGCAATTCTGCCATTTGTCAGTTCGGAAATGCAGTGTCTCGTTAGAATGATTATTCTGCAAATCTGTTGGCGTATGGACGAACTGACTTACCATGTGTTTTTTTCTTGAAAACACTTCGTTTTCTTTATGATTTTCAATTTCCTGCATGTACGTCTCATTAACTATTGCGTCCACCTTGTCTGAATTGAGCAACATTTTTCCAAACTTTTTGTTAAGAATAGAATTCCTGAAGTATCGATTGATTAAATGTGGAGGATTTGGTTGAGGCACTAGAGCCGTACACATGCAACAGCACGGATCACCATACATTGGCTTACAGCAGCAATTACAAGGACAACAACAATTGCACTTATTTTGTGACGGACAACTTGGTTGGCAACAGTAGCACTTTTTCTTACTGAGCAGTAACGCCAAGAGTATTTCTGGCAATTTTACTTCTAAAGCGTTGACTTCGCCACCCGGCTGGTTGACAATAAGCAGAATCAGAGTAAGAAAGACGAAAACAGCATGGCAAAACCGTCTATACCGGGGATAGGAAGGGACGTTTCTCCTGATTTTCTTCTGTGACATGTAAGTTAACTCTCCAAGCAGCTGTGTAGCTGTTTGGATTATGCAAACACGTATCGCCTTGAAATAAAGCCACAACATCCTGCAGAAACAATATTTATATAAAGCCAACCAGAAATATTTTTGCACGAAAGTGCAACCGCATTAAAACAGCCCTTTCAAAGAAAATTTCGACACAGCGAGACGTGAAAATAAAGGTACAGTTTGCAGTTAAATGATTGACCTTTAAGCAAAGGTATAAGCAGAAGCGCCCAGCCCGACAAAATTAATCGGTCATGTTCTTTTGAACTTTAAATAGCGGGCAATACGTAGCATTATAACTGCGTTATATTGAGCCATGTTTCATTAGAACGTTACTCTAATATGGTAATACGAGAAACGACTACATTGCGAAAAGATAAAATTGTTGTAATGCTTGACCGCATAAAACTTAGATTACTTTGCTTTGTTAGTTGCTCCGAGTGCATGAATTCTCAATATTCCACAGCTTTATTTTTTACGCCAAATTTTACGTGAATAACATTAACTTCATTATTAAAATTTATTTATTTGAATGTTTAAAAGACGACATTTAAATGGTCTCATATTTAATAATAAAATTTTGCACATAAAGCACAGTTTATTCTTGCGAGTTGAAAAAAATGGAATGCTTTGTACTTAATAATACCTTCGTTGTATAAATTGAATATTTTTCATTCAAAATGCACTAAATTCATTACAATTGCCACAAATATTATTCAATAAATATATCCCGTATCACTATCTTTTTACAATAATTTGCACTTGTTAGTAGACGCCAATTAGAGTTTCTATTCTTCACGACCATAGTAACATGATAATCTCGCTGGAAATATTTGCATTATTAAATCAAATAAAGTAAACCAAAGGAATTTCGTTTCCTTATCTGTTTACCTAGAAGCTAGTTGACTTCTATCCTTTTTCCACGAAGCTCCGAATCAGATGTCAATTCAATTTTCAGATTTAGTTTTCTTGTAACACAATATGTCATATACGATTGACAGCACATTATACAGCCTTAATCGGAAACATTAGCATGTGAATTGTATCGTGTGCCATGAATACCGAACATCGTACAGATACCAGAATTCGGAATATGCAAACAACGATTTTTTGTAATATTTAATATTTTTTAACGATAAGTTTGTTATTTTACTTCGTGTCGTGTCTGAATAAAATGACAACACACTTGTTTATATATCATGATGTTTCCAAAGTTCTTCTGTTGTTAAACTTATTAGTCGAGGTAGAGTTTGTTTTTAAAGTTTGCGAATCATATGTGATCACAGGACAAATAAGTAACAATGATTTTATATTTTTCAGTAGAAGTATGTTTTACATAAAATTTTTCGACAAAATTCGCAATAAAAAATTACTCACGCATATATAAATGAGACCACGTGCCCCTATGACCTCTTAGCAGTATCTTTTGAAGCATTTTTCCCTTTATAACGTAGAAAAATAGAACATAAATTTAATTAAATAAACATTGGTTGCACAGGCGGTGATAGCGTTTATTTTAAATCACGGGGAGGGGGGGTTCTTGATAAAAACACCTGTCCAAATACGTACATACTTTTGTCAGTATGTTCTAAGCATCGTGTAGTGTAGAATAGGCAGTTCATCCAGTAGATTGGTTCATCCTTAATGGAAACTCAACACGTAGTGCCCAAAAATTGCTACGGACAGAGCTCGAACTTGGGTAAGTCAGATATGGAATTTGTTGCTCTTACCTCCGAGCCACCCTGCCGCACTAAATATAGTAGAAACGGGAAGTTAACCTCATGAAATCATAAAGTAGTGAGCTATTTTAATTCAGTTTTATGGTATTTTTAGTAAAAACGAAAATCGAGTTGAAACTAGAAGAGCATACTTGCAGATTTTGTGATTAATAAATTATATAAAAAATCTATAATATTTTTCTTTGTGTTAAAATATGCACACCAATTTTTAATGCTAATAATGACATTTATCTTGGTCTTAGTTAGGTACATGTCTAAACTAATGTGTTCATTGCACCTAACTCTAGGTTGTTTGTGGATGAAATGCTCTCAACAAATCTAATCGATTATTCATATTATCGAGGAACATAGCATGAATCAAATGTCCACCGTAATTTATTAACTGGGCAACTTGCCTATTCTTGGTTTTTAATTCATGCTGAATTTTTTTCGAGAATTGTTCGTCTACCTAAAGCAATAAGCACAAATAAATCCGCTTTTGTCCATGTCGATCGCTTACGAATTCCGCCTTATATATTCAGTTAACCAACTGCATTAAATCGTTTCCCCGAAACTTGAAACGCTTCAGTTTATAGACGTACATGATATTGGTTTGCCTTCTTGTCACAAATACGTTTTCTGTATCCCCTGTTATCTGACAACCGATGAAAATTCCAAATTTCCCTAAGTTGGGCCTAAACTTTGACGTTCTCGAATAGAAAACAACTAATTATCTCAATATCAGTAAACATGGTTACGTTGTGTTTTACATCAAAATTAATGTGATCTTTTCGAGAGCACTGACTGTTCTATGTTTTGTAAATTGAGCATAGAAAATCAACTTCAAAAGCTATGGAAGCCTTGGGAATGTTTTAAAAAATTATATTGAAATGTTTATGTTGGTTTCAGTTAATTTTCTGCAATTAGCATACGACAATTTTCGAGCTTTCCTTTTTAATTATTTCATCAGGTATGTCAAATCTTGATCATTTCTGCTGGTATCTTCAACTATCTCATTAACAAGATTGCTTATTTCACGTCTTGCTAACTATTTGGGCGAGGAAATTTCCACGACCAGCTTAAACAGATTTAATTAGGTCTTGCTGACTTTTCTATTGACAGTTAATCTTTCAATGTGTTTCCATCAACACGAAGTAGTGCAACACCAGTTAGCAAGTAAAACATATATTATTCGAACGCATTTTTGAAATTCAAATATCCGTTTAATTTGGCACTGAGTGTGTAGGGTAGTCTAAATTCAACTTAGAAAATAATTTGTTGTTCGTTAGTGAATTCAGAAATGCGTTTGTAATCTATATGCGACAGAATTAGTTTATCCACAAAATAATATTATTATTTCATCTTGCTAATTTAGAAGGCACTAGCTTTGTAATTATTTGGTTGATATTTATTTTGGAAATGTTACACAAGTGATATGGTAACGAAATGCCGGTAAATTTTATATAAAGATCAGTATATATATATATATATATATATATATATATATATAAATTCTAAAAAGCATTTTTTCGAAAGAAAATGAAAAAATTTAAATGACAAAACTTTATTTTTATTCTGGATAACGATATGTGTATTTTGAACCCACTCATTTGCAAATTACAATCGTTCAGCTATATGTATACTTTGATTAAGGAAATGAGAATGGATGGCTCAGTGGTTAGAGCACTAGGTTCCGAAGCAGACGTGCCCAGGTTCGAGTCCTGTCTGCGGCAAATTCTGTCCAGTACATGATGAGTTCCCAATAAGGACGAAACCGGTCTACTGGATGAATTGCCTTTTCCACACTATACAGTTCTTAGTTTATACTGACATATGTAAGTAATTAATGGGTCAGGTGTTTATATCAAGACCGCAACCTTGATTATAATAATTGTTATCACCACCCGCGCAACCAATGTTCGTTTAATTATATACATGAGAACTAGTCTGTGTATCTGTTTTTGTTCCATTCTTGCAGCAATCATACGATTGTTGGAGGTTAAGGTCTTGCGCATTTCTCTGTGCTTATATGCATTAAAAGTGAAATTATCGTGTTGCCGTATGATGCTTCATCAATTTATTATTTGGAAATGCGTTTAATCTAAGAGCACAATGGTTCTCAAGGTAATCCTACGGCCTTTAGCTAAAGTTGTGTTGGTTTAATCTCTAAACAGTGTTTTTGCTACTAGCAAAGTGCCCAGTCATTGCAGGCATATATATATATATATATATATATATATATATATATATATATATATATATATCTTCATATTTATATTTATATATGTATATATATATATATCTTCATATTTATATATATACATATATATATATATATATATATATATATATATTATTGGCATTGTCTTTGAATATTACATAGTACATTCCGTTGGAAAAAATATCATATTTTATAACAAAACGCTGATTTATTGTGAATAATGGTCGGTTTACTTCATATATAATCAACAACAAATGTTAAAAATATTGCAGATATATTTAATCTGAGGTTTTGAATTGAGTAAGGGAGTGAGAACTAGTGTAATTTTATGTTTTACTTTTATATCTCGATGTTGGTTAACAGTGTGTTCATTAATAAGTGCATTAATGTATGTTTCTATGTGTGTATCTGTTTACGAATAGAAGTCACGTCTTTTTGTATTAAAAGCTAAACCCTATACCCTGCTGCTAAGGTACTTCATCAAGGAGACTGAGTTTGTTCCATTGGGAACTCGTCAATTACTTTCCTGAATACGGCGCTGCCATGTCTCGTGTTGCGGTACAATTGCATTGATGTCTTAGACTCTATCTAACATTAGAGGTACAAAGAAGTTTTTACCTGAAGAAAATGCGAGCAAAAATACTCAAGTTGGAACTTTTCTTGCGTGAAGCGTGTGAAAAAGCTGGCGAAATGTAAATTCTGACGAAATCTCCTAAGAAAATGTGCATCGGTTCCAAGCTTAGTCGCACCAAAATTTATCATGTAATTGACGAATTCCCAATAAGGACGAACAAGGTCTAATTGATGAATATCCATTTATAATTTATGTAAATTGTAATTTATTCTGACAAAAAATATAATTTAAACATTGCATCTCTATTTAACCTTGCCAGTTTGTACAATGCCTGGAACATAATAACAGATTTGAAGTGACTATTTAGAACTTCAGGGCTTAAAAGACGTCAAATGTGGTCCATTTGAAGTTAAGTCTCAGCAATAACCTAGTATATACCTGAAAAACCCATTCAGTAAATGGATTCCATTACTTTTAAGCCAATATAACCTGGCTCAAGCCCAAGTCACAACAAATTCATGAAGAACATTACGAGTCTCAAATAAAAACGAAGACGGACAGTTCGATGAATGTTCAATGTTCAGTTTTGCTCAAAACATATATGTATATATATAATAAAAGTCGCATCAGGTAGTAAAGAAAATTCATACTGTAGACAAGTTCCTTCATTTAAAACTCATCAAATATTATACAAATATTTTCCATATGAAAGAAGTGCTTGCCAGAAATATAATTTGGTATATCACATAATATTTTACATAGTGTGTGGCCTGGGTGGCGTAAAGGATTCAGACACAGACTCCGATGCAAATGTGCTCCGGTTTAAGTCCAAACTGCGATATATTCTGGACGGTAAATAAAGACTATCCAACAAGATTACGCCAGTCTATTGGATAAAATTCTTTTGCCAACTTATTCAATGATTATTTTATTGTTACAATCTATATATATATATATATATATATATTTATATATATATATATATATATATATATATATATAAATCAAAATCTTGCCTTTAAACCTTAAAACAATTTACACACACAAACATATATATATATATATATATATATATATATATATATATATATATATATATATAAATATGACGATTTATAACAGGATGTTGATCATATATGGTTGCCAGCACAAGATAGCAATTTAAATTTATCGAGTAGGCTGATTTGGTCCTCATTGGGAGCTCAAAAGGACTGTCTAGCATTTGCCGCGTATGTGGCTCGAACCGCGCAACTTGTGCATCAGAGTCAGAGACTCTATCTACTGCGAAATTTAGAATTGATGCTAAGTTTAATTCAAATGTACGTTCTCTGGCCAGCTTTTCCTGCAACTGAAGTCTAAATTCCCAAGTAAACAAAACTAGTCTTTTATTACGGATAAGACACTATGCCATTTGGAGACGTGATAATAAATTTAGAACTTATTTCAGTATTTTTATTATATATATATATATATATATATATATATAGTTTGTCGTAAAAATTATGTATTGTCTAAGGTAGCAAAGACAATGTGTCCAGTAAATCAGTTGCTTAATTACCGAGAACTCCCCAAGTACTTTCCAGAATTGGCTGCGAATATGGTTCAAACTGGGATAATTTAGACTGGGAGATTTACACTCCTATCCTTCGTCACCCATACCGCATACAATACGCAATTTTTAAATGTGTACTAACTTCTGTCTTTTGGTTAGCCTTTCATTTTGGCGAAACTTATTTAGTAAGCCTTAGGTAGCGTATATAATTTGCATTAACGCATTGATAACCCCAAATAAATGGGATGCTCCGCAAATTTTGAACATATATGCATTTTATTAAAGGCCATACAGCGTATGCGATTGTTTAAATGTTTTGAATGGAAGTTTCCAAAAAGAAATTTTTACAACCTCTTTTGTCCTCTTGTGTAGAGATCAACAGAGCGAGCTGGTTTACTAACATCTTGTAAGCTGGCATGTCCGCGATATCACCTGGAACATAACACACAATCCTTTAATACATAATCGGCGCTCGCCACGTGAATATTAACTCAAATAAAATAAAAATGCCTTTAAAATTACATTTTTTGGATTTTATGCCAACGCGTGGAACCACCGAGGCAGCGGTGAAATTATAATTTATTACAACATTAAAACAGGTCTTACGAAATAACGAAAAAGCCAAATGACTGAAAATTCAAACATTGATTTTGAAAGACATCGTTTAAGCTAAGAGTCCATTTTGCTGGCTTAATAATCAGGTAGGTCGTTTTAAACTATTCGTTCATTGTAGGTGGTTGTACACTTAGTGTAGGTGGTGATATTCCTGCCAGGGAATAAGGCACGTTATAATGGTCACAAACACGATCGCTCGACCGGTAATTAAAATTGAGAAACAGTAAAGCCAAGCCACAATGTGTTATGAATTTATTTAAACTTTTTAATTCGGCTCTAACGATATTGTCTTGAGTCCAAATAAATGAATATTTATCACTTCAAATTGTATTTTCTTGAGTAAATATAAATTTTGCTTTACAAATAGCCGGCAGTATGCATTTTGCTTGCTTTTAAGTTCTGCAGTCCTGTGCTAAAAAAGCGCTCTCGAATCGGCGTTTAAAGTTCGCATTCTGTCAATATTATTATTATTATTATTATTATTATTATTATTATTATTATTATTATTATTATTATTATTATAACACTGAAAAATATCCTTATTTACAATTTTATTTACAATATTCGATAAATAGTGTGTTGGTCAATTTTTTCTATATAATGCTGAAATCTACCCTATTCATAGTTTGACCCTCTACCTTCAAATAAATCAGTTAATGTGTACTTTGTTAAGCAAACTCGTACATTCAATAAGGAAAGTGTCGAGATTTATAGTAATGTGGTTTTGGCTTTCTTAAGCCTGCTAGATTTGTGAAAGTAATTGCGATCACACAGATATACGAACTGCGCACTATATGCAACACAATTGTTTTTTTAAAGTTCAGAAATTCAATCGGCGTATTGCACAAAGAATGCTTTTGGTGTATTATTGGTGAATGACATGGAGGTGGTTCGGCTGAACTTTCGAAAAATATTTATGCACAGGAGTAAGCGGTAACGGTTATTAATTTGTGCAGCCTTATTCGCAATGCAAATGCAGTAACTTTTCTGTGTTGACCTGTATTGAGATCAATTATATGATCCGTGTGCAATGCGCATTTCTCTGAGCAATTTGAATATATAAATCAGGCAAATCATTCTGACAATCAATTGAAGCGTGTTACTTCATCTTTAACTGTGCAAAAAAATTGTGAGCTACTTTCAAACATGTCTAAGGTAAACAGAAATATGGACCAGACAACTGAACTGTCGAAGTCATCTGAACGACCAAATTTGGAACATTTTGCCTACCAACAATGCCGAAGGCGGCGATCGGCAATATGTCCCTACGCGGCTCTGCTGTTGTTGTTTGCCTGTCAGCCACAGAATAAGGTTGGTGCAATGGAAGTAAAGTTGCCCGAAATTCTGTTGGCGATGCTGCTTAGCAAGAAGAAGTGTTATTGTTGCCAACCTAATTGTTGTGGCGGATGTTCTCAGCCGTGCTGCTGTAGTCCAATTAACTGTTGCGCCGCTCAGGTTTCACCATCTGTACCGGAGAATTTCAGCAATACATCCGTTAGTGACTTTAATGACAAACAGCAAAGTGATCTTTTCAAATTTCTATTCAAAGGAGCATTTGATAGCAAGAAAACGAAGATTGAGAAACGCGAAGACGCAAATATAGTCGCGCAAACATCGGCGTCTCAAAAAAGCGACATGTGCGTCAAGACGGACGACCTTAGAAAGAATGCTTCCAAAGAAAGCGACAGACCATCTAGAATGGAGGAGAATTTTGATCAAGAGACCACTGCCGATCGATTGCTGACAACGTCCTTCAACATAAAAGGTATGCCAAAACTTCGGCATTCCGACACGAATGACTCGGACAACGAGTCTGTTAGCGATACAATGTCCCAAAGAAGTTTAAAAAGTTGGAGCACCATCAATGAAAACACAGAAGATTTAGAGTCAGACCTTGTTCTAAAAATGCTTCTCGGTGAAGTTCCACAAACCTCATTACTTTTAACTCTACTGACGCATTACTGCTCAAAGAAAAAAGACGAAAACTCGAATGAGAAATAAAAACAAATTACAAATATACAATTAATTTACTGATTACTTGCAAGTGTGTTTTTAGAAAACTCTGAAACCGAATATATTAGCAAAAACAGAATTTATTTCTAAATTATAATTAAAGTGTAGGACTAGTATGTCGGTGAATATAACAGATTCAGCTCTACAATCAACCATTTTTAATCGAATCTGCCAGCATTTAAACCTAATGATAAAATTTGTATCTTTTCGTTGAAAAAAGAGATTGTCAATATTCTTTAAATTGAGATAGCGAGATTAAAATAAACAACAATTCCATTGTATTTAACCAGTAGTCAAACACCATAATAAACTACCGCTAGTCGCACGCACCTATTCGACGACAGGATAAAAACTATGGGATTGGTGTTTTCTTCAAGCTCGCAAATTTGATTTTAAGAATTATTACAACTACCCGGGCAATCAATACTTGTATAATTAGGTTGCCAATATACTTGTTTATAGGAACAAAACCTCATTAGTTTAATTAAACAATGCAAAAGTAACACGCTTTCTTTTAAATTTATTTTTTAACAGAAATATTTCCTTTGTCAAATCTGAGCAAATTTTCCCCAGGGTTTCTTTATGTTTGCTATTGGTGAGGTAATTAAATTATAAATAAAAAGACAAAATCTCGAATTTTTGTATGCAAATTATTACGAAATAATTAAATTCCTTTTATCAATTTACGGAACTTGATGAACAGATCCTGAATCATAAAAATCGTAAAATATATCGAAGTAGTTTTACTATGTTGTTCGACGACTGGTTAAATACAATGGGATTGGTGTTTACTTCAAGCTCGCAAACTTGATTCAAAGAATTGTTACCACCACCCGCGCAATGAATTATTGTTAAATTGTATTGCCTTTATATGTATATGTGGTGAAAGCTGCAAACAGTTAATGTTCGTGACTGCATAGAAATTGTGCAGCCGACATTTCCAGTCCAGTTCAATGTATGCGAGACTGCTAGAGGTGAGAGCCGCATATCTAAATTTGATTTCCATATATATTCAATGCGGTTTGATCCTCGATAGTCAGTTTGCCGTCGTACTCTGATGATGATCATGGAAGGTCGAAACGCGTCAGTGCATTGCGGCTGGCGGTAGTTTTGTTATGTTGTTCGATGACTGGTTAAATACAATGGGATTGGTGTTTACTTCAAGCTCGCAAGCTTGATTTAAAGAATATATGTGTTTCTAAGTTATGTAAAGAAGTTTATCTCACTCAAAAACGGCACCGGCGGCAATGTCTATTTCCTTTTAACTACGCTGGCTTAAGCTAAATGAAATAACACTTTGAGACTAGGTAAATAATTTATTTCGATTATTTAATAGATCAAAATTTTCAAAAAGGCATGGTATAGCCTGAAGGCTTACGTCTGACCATTTCATAACTCTATGCAAATTATGCATAAATAACATTACAATAATTGCGAAAGTTGAACGTAGAAAATGCAGGTAACAGTGCTTTTACGTAAACACGACCTGATCATAATAGGAACAATTATAATAGAATGACATATAATCAATAAAATTTACCTACTTTTAAATTGGTAAAACTAAATTTTTGCACGAATCTTATAAACGTAGCAAAACTAACAACGATTTTGTTCCAAAAGAACATGAATAGCATGCCAAATTTAACATTAGAATGTTTGAAATCTCATGTATGCATAGGCCTCAAACCTCACTTGCAATCCATTAGCATAATCTGGCACGACTCCAAAACTCCATTATATATTTGGCCAACGAATGTGAGGCATATAGTCGGTTTAATTTCCTAAAGATATATTAATTTAAACAGTTGTAGAAATAACAATTTTTTAAACTGCTTTGCAATAAAATTCACAGCCAACTCACATAACATAATGCACTACAGCTATGTTTTGGAAATGGGGGAAAATTCACATAAATTGAGAATTAAAACCATTTCTGAATACTGGCAACTTTAGCAAAGCCTTATATTCTGGCCTTGATTAATATCGTTTATCACATTTCGTGTAAATCATTTCATCATTCAATGAAGTATAAAATTTTTGTAGTCTTTTTTGCGTTATATATATATATATATATATATATATATATATATATATATATATATATATATATATATATATATATATATAACTAATGTGTCTTCCAAACCCATTATCACGATTGATTAAACACAATCATGATATTCAAAATTCTCTGTTTATAAACTGTCCAATCTAATAAACATGTACGTTTCATGCTTACTGGCGAATCATCAGTACAAACCGGTAGTTACTCTAAAGCTCAGCATATATTTTGGCATAAAATATTGGAAGGTTTGTCAAAGCAATCTTCCTCAAATTTATGTGTTTAAGCAGTAATAGACCTTATTACCTGATCTTCGTTTTGACTAACGCAGCTTTCATTGTCCCAGTAGTTTTCTTTTGATAAAATATTTCGGCCAGACTTACCGTAGGCCATCATCAGTTGCATTTCGCTTCACAAGTTTAACAAACGAAACAAATGAAGCTTGCTTCCAGTCAACTACTTAGCTATATTTTACCTATTAAATTGCAAAGAATGTATGTACCAACGGAAAACTAACGCAATTTTATGCTGCTTGTCACTTCTTGCTATGAAAAACAACGGGAATTCTGTGTGAATTAAAGTATAAATTGAGTAAAAATTGCGTTCGTCTCTTTCGAAAAGATCACCCTTTTTATATTTGATCTTAGCTAGAAAATTTCCAGGATACGCTAATTTAATTGTCAACTAATCACTTATCCGTAGCTTCCTGAGCTATTTTATTTAATACTTTAATCTGTTCGAATTCATGCAGGCTAGGTTTTCCATTCGCGTTTAGAGTTGCCTTCGTTTGAAATGAAACGTCTCCTCGTGCTCATTGTTCTTTATTTCATTAGATATTTATTACGAATAATGCTTCCATATCAAAATTTACATTAAAATATAAAAATAATTAGTTTTGCGTGACTTCGCTGAATTTTTATGAAATTTATAGGTATATTTGATTTTAACTCTCATCGTTCTTTCTTGGATACAGAAATTTAAAATTACTCTGAGTTACTAGGTAAAGTTGAGGAACAAGTGAGCAACAAATAAATTATGAAGTAATTCAACAAGGACAGTGAGGTGCAAATCATAATACGACACAAAATTACACGTCGTCATAAAAGAAAAATTAATTATAAAACGCACGATCAGGGTGTACGATCTAACGAAGTTGCATTGAATTGCTGAAACAACCTGCTTGCCACTACTAAAACCAGGTAATAATGCGATGAACACTCGCCAGCACAGACTGAGTTGCACCAAACAGATTTTTTTTGCATCCAATAGAAATCGATGAAAACCAAATATAATTCGCTTTGCATTCATTCATTTAAAAAAAAATTTGTTTAAGCCTGCACAAATAGGACTATCGACAATAGTTTGGCAACCAAAGTTTACGCAAGGTCATGAAATGGCGATGAACAATTTGATCCAGAATCTACTAATTAATATTCCTTTGTTCTATATAGAAAGATCCGACCTAGAACAGCTTCTTTAGGTTTAGTGCCATACATTGATTATGTATGTCGGAGACGCCTTTATTATTATTAGAAAATTTGTAATGATGAATGAAATTCTTTACTAATTTAATGGTCTAGATAATCAGATTTATTTTACTTTCCAGCACAAAAATTTTCCAACGTGCTTTCTTATCTCATCATATTGATAATGAGACTGAAATACGACGGTAAAAAATAGAAAATATTTCAAAAGCACTTTAAATGATCGTTACAGTATTTCAATAACGTAAGCCCAAATTTCCGTCATAATAATAAAATGCTATTTATCAGTTTAGATTAAAATTAAATTTGTAATAAAGAAATTTAAATGCAAATAGACAGTGACCCTTAAAAATTCAATAATTGCAAATTGGTATAATGTAGCATGTATAGAAACTAACATTAAGTACAGAAAAAAGCAAAGAGGCATAAATCTGCAGAAAATCTTATTATTCGGTACGAATATATACGTTTTAAGAAAGACAAAATTTGAAATATTAACTTTTCAAGTTGAACGAAGTCAGTGTATTGTAGAATGTCTACTACAAATCTTGTGATTGTTTGTACAACAAAACGATGGTCGACATAACTGCATCATGGACAATCGACATCAACAAAAAAGTTCAATAATGCTCACCTAATACTAAGATTAAAAAAGACAGCGTTACACAGATAGAAAGCGTCGAAATACAAGTTAATAAATTCAAACATTCTTCAGACTAATCAAACCTGGCAATGCAATAATGAACAAGACGATTTGTACGTGGTTTCAATGAAACAAAACGAAAATTGCAGCATATCATTAAAACTATCAAATGTAAAATGCGGTTAGAAAAATGAATGAGACAAAAATCTAGACGTCAATTGAATATAAACCATAAAAGTAAGTATGGAATTGTTTGTTTATGACGGTGTCTTGTGCTTGCAGGCCTCTGAATGTGCCTTTTCCGCTTTTAGATTTTTTTACCTACAATGTTAACATTTAACCTTTTTTATTTTAGCTCTTAAATTCACTCAGCGAAACATCTTGCGCATTCAACGAGTTGATATTAAGTGCGAAATGGCCTTTTTAAATTTGGAAAAATATCTGTTTTCTTAACACATATTCCTTAATACACGAAGTATCACAAATTACACATTTGTATTACTGTTGTCTTGAAATCTTTTAAATGAAGCAATATACTGGATGCCTTATTTATCAATATTTAGTATTTTACTATTGAGTGAACCAATGAGATTTTATTTACAAATTTTCGTGCAGTATTTATGAATAATTGAACATCAATACATTTATCATCATAATTTAAATTTAACATAATAAATGATATTTATTAATTTTCTTTCGTGGGTGATGCAATTTTAGCGTATGAATTGGCGTTATCAAAATTGTCAAGTATTTTTGTAATTAGTTTTCAGATGTGTAATTACTTATTAATTAAAAAGTAATACATGACGCACAAACTGATAGATTCAGTTAAACATCTGCTTCAAGACCTCGCTTGTTTAAAAAATTTTGCTTGATTGATACAAACGTTTTTAATTCTTTTCACACTAGAATCAAACAAAATAAACTATACTCAGTGCAATACAACAGAGATCAAATTTTTATTCATTTAATTGCACTTCGTTGTGTGACCGTTGTTTAGCGTAGACCAATTTTCTTGATAGACTTTAGAGTTTCAACGAATCCAGCTTGAAGCACATTCTACGTTGGTGAAATGTTTGCATAACAACAAAGAATCTGTAAATATGATTTTACGTGCAAACCCTCATTGTAATCCAGTATCTGTTCTTGAATTATTTCTATTAAGACAAAAATTTTGTTATCCAGGAAGAAAATTATGGCAAAATCAGGCACGGACTGAACAATTTGAACAAATAAAAACGTGATTCTCAATTTATCCTGCAGAAAAAAGAAAATCTTTCCTGAATAATTTCCATGTTAATGCCTGATGGTTCTCAAAAAGGCTTCAATAGAAATCGGTAAACTTGAAACGTTGGCTGAAGCAAACATGAAGTATAAAAATGAGAAAAACGCAGTGATTACGTAATCAACCAATAGACGATATATGCCTGCTTACTATTTAAATAAGAAGTACTATTCAAAACTTTAAATCGTCGAATTAAGAAGCAGTGACTTTTGAAATGCATAACAAAAATTATATTTACTTATACAGCGAAACGCCTCATAAAGAAATAAAAACTATAAACTCGCTGAAATCGAACAGCCCAACTTTGCTTACTCATACAAATATAATAGCTGCTTATTACGGTATGTAGACCGTACCGGTTGATTACTAAATAAGCCAATTTATGTGCATTTAAGACGAAAATAGGATGACTAACATAAGAATGTTTCCGTAAAAGTTGGACACATGCTTTTTAAAAGCCGGATTCTAAATAAAATGGGTTTCTGGGTGTTCTTTTTATTATCAAAGGACGCAAATGTGTTGGGCCAGCCGAAGCTGTTATCTGAGGCATCCTTAATTCTCCGATAAATAAACAATTGGAGATCGTGTATAATTTGGAAAAAAAGACTCGTGAATTCCAGATGATAACACAGATGATAGCACACTTAGGTCGAAAAAAATATCGATTCTTTTACATTTCCAGGTGATCAATTTGTTTTTTTTAAATTCTTTTAATAAAGTTTACGAGTTTGAAGTAAACGCAAATTCCATTGTATTTAGGCAGTCGTCGGACAAAATTGCAAAACTACCGCCAGTCGCAACGCACTGACGCATTTCGATCTTCTATGGTCATCATCAGAGTAAGGCGGCAAACTGACTAGCAACGATCAAATCGCAATAAACATATATGGAAAGCAAAATAAGGTATGCGAATCTCACCTCCAGTTGTCTCGCATACATTGTACTTGACTGGGAATGTCGGTTGCCCAATTTCTATGTAGTCACGAATATTAAATGTTTGCAGCATTCCCCACACACATATATAAATAGGCAATACAATAAAACAATAGTTGATTGCGCAAGTGGTGACAAAAATGCTCTAAATCAATTAATTTTTACTATTACGTATTTTTGACAATGTTCTAGACGAAATTCATTTCACGTTTGAAAAGCATGTAATAGAGTATTTTGCATTTCTTGGTGTGAAATTGAAATAGAATGGAAAGGCATCAGAATAGGATATTAATAGGAAGGATATTTAGTCAGGTATTAGCATTCCTTTATACTGGAATCCTTCATACGGTATAAAAAACATTTGAAAATCTATGCCAATGAGAAGTCCTATATTAGCGGATTTCATATATGGACAGGAGGAGCTATGTTTACTTAAATATGTATTCTAAGTAAATTGATAACTGTAGGATTTAATAGAAGCAATTTGATTCTGATTTGATACGAGTAGAGCTGAATAAACCAAGTTATTACCGGAAAACCTTGGTATTATCCGATTAAAAATTAAGTGAGCAAATAAAAATGCTAGGCGCAAAATATAACATTAAAAATGTATTGAAACTAAGAGTCACATTAGGCAGTAAACTATTAGACTAGAATGAAATAATATATCCATGAACAAATAAAGAGTATATGAAATACCATACAAAAACTTTATCGTGATGCAGATCATGGTACACGAGGCGTGGAATTCAGATAACATGATGAGAATATAAAATAGCATCTAAATATATAACAGTTAAATACTGTTTGTTGCGGAGAAATAATATATATGCAAGTATGTATTAAGTGTTGCGAACACAGTGACAAATTAGTTCAGTTGTGACCAGAAGGATAAACCAATGGCAGCATGAACGGAAAGTATAATCTCATTCACGAAACGAATGTGCATGAGATTATACTTCCCGTTCATGCTGCCTTTGGCTTATCCTTTTGGTCACAACTGAACTAATTTGTTACTAGGTTCGCAACACCTAATACATACTAGCATCTAAATATGGTTGCGTTCTAAGAGAAAACACCGGTCTCGTTATATACATACAGCTGTCATTAAAAACTAAGCTTTATATAATCTAGAAAAGAACACTCATCCAGTAGAGCGGTCTCGTCCCCAAGGGCAACTCATCATGAATTGTCCACAATGTGGCACGAATAGAGCCCAAGCCTGAGCACATCTGCTTAGGAATCTGTTGCTCTGAACACAGAGCCACACTGCCGCATGTTGCACACATTTTTAAAGCCCTGTCTGCGGAAAATTTTCAATATAATCTGAAGCAGACGTGTCCAGGTTCGAGACCTGTCCATGGCAAATTCTGGACATAACTTGAAGTGTTTCTAATAATTACGAAACCGATCAACGGAAGAATCGCATTTTCCAAATTATCCAATGCTTAGTTTCTTCTGACAAATATATGTATATAATGGGACTGGAGTTTACAACAAGATTGAAACTTGATTTAAGTAGGTATTATCACCTCCCGCCGAACAATGCTTAATTGTATAAAAGCATTTTAACATGATTACTTAAAAACATATTGTCTAGGCTCTGACAAAGTCCTGGCTATGAACAAAACTCAACACTTAACATGTTGGTTATAATTATCAGACCATCAACTCAAATATAATCAAGGAAATATGCCATTTTTGTATCAGGTGATGAGTCATTTCCATTAGTAGGAGAAGAAGGGTATATGAGTCGAATTAATTAATTATTCGGAGTAATAAATTCAGTGCATGATAATATAATAATAATAAATTCGGCCTCATTCTTCCGATTTTAATAAAACTCTCTATATTTTGGTTTGATTAAACCTTCGAAATTGCTAGAAATTGCTCATTTAATAGGACTGCATTGAACTTTTATTTCATTTTATAAGTAGTGCTTTATATTTCTTTTGAATTTGGTTTTTTCGCAATCATTCTAATTATCAACTTTCTATTTTTCATATTCCAGACTGTCTCTTTCGGAGCACCTTCGTTATGTCAAAACGCTGGTTGATTTCTGATTACTTACTGCTTCTGAATGTCAATCACTGGTAGTAAGTACAACTTACATGATTATTTATTACCACCAACATTAACTCTCCTTATCCAACAAAATAAATTAATTTTCTCTATCGTATAACGTGGTTGTATGCTTGTCGTATAGAGACCGGAACCATGAGAATTCAGCTAAGCCTTCAAATGTATACTGACTGGAAAAAATACTGTAACCATTTATTAAAACCTCTGATGCATGTTTAAAAACTTGTATTGTCTTACATATATAGATTATGTACATATCAGTATATGTACAAAGATATAGGCTATATATATATATATATATATATATATATATATATATATATATATATGCATGTGTAAGTAGAATTAAATAAAACATTAATTATTAATAATAAGATCATTAATTATTTCAACAAATCACTCGTCTCAACAAATTTGGTTGATTAAAATTTAATTTACTTGGCTTTTTTCGCCACAGCAGATACGGTGCCGTATATTACCGGTACACATTGAATTGATTACTTTAACATGTTTGCACGAAGACGATAAAATCCGAGCAATTGTCTACGATATCTACAACTCATTAAATTATTTAAAATGCAGAAATAATTGCAAATGTAAGTAGTGGTCGCGACCGGGATTTGAAGTTTTTTAATTGTATTATCGTCTGTAACAAAACACATGAAAACAAATACTGTCTGAGATTTACTCGAGAGATTGAATCAGCTTAGAATCACTACGCGCGCTTTAAACCAAAAGCACAGATTCTTTGTTTAGGCTATGCAGATTCTGTTTGTAAACTACAGCAGCCAGCACTCTCTGATTCACAGCACGCTAAACAAGAATGTTAGTAATATAGTTACCAGGTCAATAACATTTCAACTATTTTACCAAATAAAACAAAATAATAATACCAGATTTGACTAAAAGGCCCTTGTAAACGCTAAAATTCCTGCGGACTTGACTTGTTTTCGAAACATTTACCCTGTTCAAATTGCAATGAATTTTCATTTTTTGGTCCTAATCTACAAAATTATATAATTGCTACTCAAGACAAATATGCCTGCATTAGTTTGCAAGTGCGATTAACCTGATATGAATTTCTGCAAAACAAAAGAAAAAAAGAAACAAAACGAGAATACATTTAGTTTATTAATTTCATACTTGTACTAAACTCCAACTTGATATGTTAAATCAAGCTTTCCAGATACATATAAGCATCAATCCAATTTAATTTAAACAGTTAAAAACAGCGAAAGCAACGTCAGTAACGCGTACTGACGCGTTTTGACCTTTTATGATCATCATCAGAGCATAGCGACGAATTAACTAGCAAGTATCAATTCGCAATTCATGCAAAGTAAAGTTATAAATGCCCCCTCACCTCAAAAAGTCTCGGTTACATTGTCCTTGGCTGGTAATTTCGGCTGCACAATATGCTGCTTTCGCTACATATATAAAGGTAATTAAATTAAACCACTAATGATGGCGCGGGCGGAGGTAACAATTCTTTAAATCATGTTTGTGAGCTAGAAGTAAACACCAATTCCATTGTATTTAACCAGTCGTCGAACAACATAACAAAACTACCGCTAGTAGCATGATCATCATCAGAGTACGACGGCAAACTGACTAACTAGGATCAAAACCGCAATGCATATATATGGTAAGTAGTCTCGCATATATTGTACCTGACTGATATTGTCTATGCAATCACGAACATTATCTTTTTGCTGCTTTCGCAACACAATATTTAGGTTATACAATTTAATAAACATTGAATGTGCGGCTGGTGGTAACAGTTCTTTAATTCATGCTTTCCAGCTTGAAGTAAACACCAATCCCATTGTATTTAACCAGTTGTCGAAAAACATAGAAAAACTTACTTCAGTCACACGTAGTAACGCGTTTCGATATTCCATGTTCATCAACAGAGTAGGACGGCAAAGTGACAAGCGAAGATCAAACCGCAAAGTATATATATGGAAATAAAAATTATGTATGCGGCTTTTACCTCAAATAGTCTCGCAAACCTTGTAACATACTGGAGATGTAGGCTGCACAAGGTTTATGCAATAACGAACATTCATTTTTGCAGCTTTCGCACCATAAAGACAACATATAGAATTTAAAAATCTTTTGTTGCGTAGATGGTGGTAAGAATTACGTAAATAATGTTGGAGTGATTGACGAAGTCCCAATTCAGTGACACGAGACCGACCAGTCACCATCGATATTTTCCCACGTTACGGCAATTTTTAGCTTCGTATTGAAATTATGGTAGCTGACTTGGTATTGCCAAATATACGTTTACAATGTAAGTAATATATATGTTATTATTTGTCTATAACATGGGCTTTAATTGATCAAAGCTTCCAAAATCTGAACAGATTTGTGAACTAACGTGTATTTTTTTCAGGCAAAATTAATCAACCTACATGAGTGATTTCATCAGTTATTTGTTTGTGAATGCGGAATCTCGTGAAACTTTATAGTTTCCAATGCAAAATAATACATAATAATTCAAAACATTTTAATAATACGCAAATTTATAATAAGTAAGAGTAAATTAACACAGATTTATGCTGATGAGTTAATGTAAATTAATTTGGTCCTGAATTTTAAATCGCTTAGACTAATAAATGAGCCTCTTAAGTGAAACGTTATCTTAGCGATTGTGTAGGAATAAACATGTTCTGGTAAATAGCAAAAATTTAATCTGCTGCAAATAATTAATTAAATCAAGATTGCGTTCTTAAAATAAACTCCAGTCCATTGTGTACACACATTTGGCAGTATAGACTAAGCATTATAAAGTATAGAAAATGCAATTCATCCAGTAGACGAGTTTGGTCCTTATCGGGAACTAATCACATACTGGTCCGAATTTGCCAGGAACAGGGCTCGAACCTGGACACTGGTCAGCTTTGGAATTTGGTCCTCTAATCACTGAGCCACCCAGCCGCATACCATACACAATTTGCAGTTATATACTAACTAATGTGATTTGGTTAGCCTTTCCTTTAGGTGGAGCCTATTTGGCAACCATTTAGACCTGAAATTCCAACTAACCATTCCCAATCTCTTATTATACAACAGACGCCACACTACTTGTGGAAGTGGTATTGAAATGAACATTGATATGATTAAACGAAAATTCATGACAGTACGTAATGAGTTCCCAATAAGGAGAAAACCGATGTACTGGATAAATTTCCTTTTCTACACTTTACAATTCTTAGGTTATACTGACAAACTTGTTTACATAATGGGACAGGTGTATATATCAACATCGAAAGCTTGATTTATGTAATTGATATCACCGCTCACGTAACCAATATTCATTTAATATATAAATTATGTCAATAATATTTTAAAGTTTACTTTCAGATGTCGAATTACTGAACTATTACCAAAGAACAATATGCGTATAATTTTACCAGGTATGTAATTATAATACTCTACATAACTTGTTCACTTGCTGTCATAACATCTGGAAATTACCGACTGTTTAATCACCCCAAGTTTAAGAAAAAAACAATCGTACATTTGTGTAAAATCAGGGAACTTGAGCATCATAGTTAGGCTTTATATAAATATACGAAAGATTACTTTACATATCAATTAGTTTACATTTGATTACCAAACTCAGTAACAAACGTTTCAATTTTTAAATGATTTTGTCTAAAAAATAAAAATTTGCAGCCATAGAAAAATTGTTTAAGTACTCAGGTAAAAAAAATAGTTTCGATCAGGATATTGAAATAGGCAACAACAAAAAATAATTTCCTCTTCAATTGATTTATTTATACAGTGTAGAATAAATTTAAAACTGTATATTCAATGTTATGGATTACAATTAAATAATCAATGATTGCGCGGGTGGTGTATCAATGCTTTAAATCAAGTTTTCGAGCTTAAAGTAAACACCAATCTCATTGTATTTGACCATTCGTCAAACAACATAGCTAAAGTACCGCCAGTCATACGCACTGATGCGTTTCGAAATACATTGATCACCATCAGAGTACGACGGCAAACTGACAAGCGAGGATCAAACCGAAATGCATATATATGGAAAGAAAAAATGGATATGCGGCTCTCACAACTAGTAGTCTCGCATACACTTTACTTGTCGGCTGCACAATTTCTATGCAATCACGAACATAAACTTTTGGCAGCTTTCGCCACACAAATATAGGTAATATAATTAAGACATCCTTGATTGCGCGGTTGGTGTAACAAAGCTTTCAATCAGGTTTGCAAGTTTGAATTAAACACCAACAAAATTTTATTTTACCAGTTCAACAATATCTAATTTTGCTTTTCATATTTATGCGATGCGCATTGATCCCCGCCAGTCGCACTCTGAGGAAGATTATGGCAGGACGAAACGCGTCAGTATGTGAAGCTGACTGCAGATTTAGTATGTTGTTGGACTGGTTAAATACAATGGGATTGGCGTTTATTTCAAGCTTTAACAGTAATTCTTCATTCGCAATTATCGAAAATTAAAACCGTATTACATTTTCGAAAAAAAAGTATCATAAAGTATGGTGCAAAATTTTAGAAGCACTGAATCAACAAAAATCCAGCAGCATAATAACAATCAAACGTGGCTAAAGATAATAAGAATGTTTATTTGTTTGTCTTACAAACGTGTAGAAAATAAAAAGTGGTATATTTTTCACTTACTATACCTTCCCTTCCACGTCAAAAAGCAACAAAATTATCCTATACGATCAGATCGATATAAATTTATTTCATAGATATTCAAAAGCAAATCAGAATTCATTTCATTTCATTTATTTAACAGATTTTCAGAAATAGTTGTTATTTCAATTTCAGTTAGCTTTATCATCAATTGAAATCCATCGTGTTGGCACCATGTACAGACGTGTCTACCATAGTGTTAGTACCATGTACCTATTCGGTACCATAATGTTCATATCGGATACTGACACAAAAGCCATTTTGGTGGTACCGTTTACTGACTCGGTGTCTATATTACATATAGTGAGTTTGCTTTAAAGTCACATTGCCGAATACTTTATATGAAATTAGTTCAATACTGCAGGTTTACACATTCGTATAATAGATTATACCGACATATTTTCTCACATTCCTCGTAAAGGGCGTAATACCGGCTCCTAATGACGAGTCGCCAGTAAGCACGAAACAAATATGCTGCCTTCGGTTAATCCTTCCGGTCATATTTGAAATAATTTGTTACTAGGTGCGCAAAACCTAATACATAATTGCATACACATTAGTTCTCCACTTTAAGCAGTATCTAATACATTATTTTACAATTTAGCCTTCCAATCTTGTTTATGGTTTTCTATTATTCCAGATTAATGAAAATCAAAATTAACTTTAGTGTAGACTCACGAAGAATTTTTTAAAAATTATTCGACATAAATTACGTCTTATAATTTTCGAGCTGTACTAATCTAAATAAAATCAGTTAAGCTTAATTAAGAATAAGCGTCAACATATAACTTCAGCATATTAAAAAATGCAAATTTATATAATCCATTACAAAAGGGTGCATAGTTTAGCTATATTGCAATTTTACATGAATTGAAGCATAAACTATGTATGGAAGTATAAATTTATTCTAAAAACGGAGTTAAACGTCTGTTTGCATTTTGACAGAGCTCAACGCGACGATAAAGTCGGATATGTATAAAGTCAACTTTCTGCGACGTGAGTGGGAAAAATTATGATTAAGCACATCCAACAACGATTCGGAAGAGGAAAACGTACAAGCTTACATACGCAAAAAATTCACTAATTTAAATTCATATCATATACGAACTTTTCTTTATTTAGCTGATGATTAAGGATGTCGCATAAAACAGCCTCCGCTGTGCGTGATAAATTTTCGTTTTTTACCCTTATGTAAATCTCAAAATCAGCCCGATATTAAGTGCGATTTTTTTAAACAAATTGCTTAGTTAAACATTCACTTTAATCAAAGTTGCGAACCTGATATAAACACCTGATCCATTAAGTACTTATATTTTTTCAGAATAAACTAATATTTTTTTAGTTTAGAATAGGTAATTCATCTAGTACACCGGTTTAGTCCCTACAAGGAACTCATCGCGCGCTGACCACAATTTTCCGCGGACAGTGGTTAGAGCACCAGATTCCGAAGCAGTCGTGCCCAGGTTCGAGCCCTGTCCGCGGCAAGTTCTTGGCAGTACTTGATGAGTTTCTAATAAGGACGAAACCGGTCTATTTGATGAATTGCCTTTTCTAAACTATACAATTCCCACTTTATACTGACAATCTATAAGTACTTAGTGGGTCAGATGTTTATATCAAGTTCGCGACCTCGAGTAAAGTAAATGTGCTTAGTTAATGCAGCCAACATGTCAAATTAACCAGCTATACCATTGCGTTAAATAATTAATGATTGACTTGTCGATTACAGTGAGCTTATCCTTCACTTTTATGTTAATGAAACGCTTTTTTGTACAAACAAACAGTTCCGATGAAAATGCGATTTTAAATTTTAAAACTGTTTTTATACCCGCTTTTATTTATATAACTAATGTATAACAATGACCGAACTACAAATTATACGCAATAATATTTCTAGTCTTGCGTTATGTTGAGAATATTGTTATATTATATACGTGATATATTATTCTTAATTATGAATTAACGGATTTATGAAAATATCCCTTTTTTCTATTAACGTTTATCATGCGTCTAAATTTACAAAGGTATCTCCAATCTTCCAAATATGTTAAAAGGAAACAGAAATTAATAGCATTGCATTTGTTTCCACACAGAATTAGATGTCAGATCTCATATTAAAATGATTCCCTGTTTTATAACATTCTATTATATATATATATATATATATATATATATATATATATATATATATATATATATATATATATATATAGTGGTACCTCAAGAACCGAGTTCGTAAGTCAATCGGCTCGTATCTGAAACGAAAATCGAATTAATCCATTCAGAACCTATGAAAAATCCCCAACCCATTGTAAATTATGAATAAAGATATGCTTTAAAATAACAAACAAACATTTATAATTAAAAAATACATAACAAATTATGAAATAAAGAAATAAAAGAGTTATTTTGCGTAATTGTCTCACTTTGAAGACAGACGAGTGCGGCTAACGAATGTGACCGGCAAGGAGGAAGGAGGGGGGAATGGATGAGGGCACTCTAGTCACGTACGTTGACGGCTCTTTTTTTAGAACTTAAAACTATTTTCGTAACTTTAAAACCAGAACTACACATTCCTTACTTCAAATGAAAGAAAAAACTTAAAACAATGCACTTAATTTTAAAACCAGAACTACACATTCCTTATTTCAAATGAAAGAAAAATCTTAAAACAATGCACTTAACTTTAAACTAAATCTAAGTTTAACATAAACGTAAATTTATTTATCCCTTGTTTTTGCCTTCTTGTCTTCACATTCTGTACTTTCAGTCGCATCTTTTTTTAATTAAAAAGAACTGAAGCACGACCAGTTGCCACTTTTTCTGGGTGTTTCTTTTCAATGAAATTTGACAGCTTTTCCCACATTTCCAGCATATCTTTAATTTCACCTGCATAAATCACTTCCTCCGGGTCTTCCTCCTCCTCACTCGTGCTAATCTCTTCCAAATCCTTCGTGTGTTGCATCATCTGTAGCTCCTTCAACTCATCAGTTGAAAGTTCCGCTTCATGTTCTTCGACGAGTTTGTTGACATCACCCTCATCTATCTCCAGACTCATCGACTTTCCGAGAGATACAATCTCCTCCAACTCTTCTTGCTCGAAATCTAGTTCTGCAACAGAATCAGGCCATAACGTTTTCCATGCAGAGTACAACGTTCGTCATGTTACCCCTTGCCATACAAAGTCAATGATACTTAGACAGATCACGATGTTGTAGTGATCTCACTAAAACTCTCAAAGGGTTAGATTTGTGTTTTACGTCACTTCAAAGCAGCGGCGAAACAAGTGCTTTGTGCACAACTTTTTGAAGTTGGAAATGACCTGCTGATCCATCGGCTGTAGGATTGAAATCGTATCGGGTGGGAGGTAGAGAACTTTGATAAACTGAAATTCCTCCAGAATATCATCTACAAGACAAGGTGGGTGGGCTGAAGCATTATCAAGGATGAGCAATGCTTTCATCGTGAGTTTATCTTCTTGTAGATACGTCTTCACAGCAGGGCCAAAGACGAGATATACTTAGGTAGTAAAACACTGCCGCGTAACCCATGCCTTAGCGTTGGCGCGCCACATAACGTGCAATTTTTCTTTCCGTACATTGTGCGTCTTGAAGGCTTGAGGATTTTACGAATGATAAACTGGCAGTGGCTTCACTTTATAATCACCGATAGCATTTGCACATAATGCAAGGGTCAGACGGTCCTTCATGGGTTTATGGCTTGGCATCATCTTTTTCTCTGCTGTGATGTAAGTCATTCGCGGCAATTTCTTCCAAAATAGGCCCGATTCCTTGCAGTTGAACACCTGTTGCGAGATGTAGCCTTCCCTCGCAACAAGCACAGCGAACTTTTGGATGTGCGTATCGGCTGCTTTCACGTCCGCATTCGCAGCTTCGACATGCCTCACCACTGAATAGATGCCAGTTGTCTCCTTAAAATTATCAAACCAGCCATGGCTTGCCTTAAACGCTTCTGCTGATTCCTCTTTAGAAGTTGATGCTTCTTTCTTCACTAAGTCGTCATATCTACTCCGTGCCTTCTCGCATATTACCGTCTCCGTCCGTGTTTGTCCTGCCAAATCCTTCTATTTCACCAACACGAGCAGAAGATTCTCAATTTCCTCGTGGATATTTGTCCTTAATTGGAAAAGAATTGTGGCTCCTTTTGCTGGTGTAGCACAATTGCTGGCATCCTTCTGCTTCAATATCGCACAAATTTTCGATGTACTACGGTTATAGATCTTTGCAAGTTCAATCACTCGTACGCAACGCTAATGTTTTTTCTATTATTTCTTGCTTTAGTTCTATCGATATTATCCTCTTCTTTCTGTCACCATTGGCCTTAGCACTCACTTCCTTCATCCCCATAATAACACACAAAAAGGTTCAGTAATCACATAAAATTCAAGCAAAAAAATTGTACAGCGCACAAGATACACTTCGATTCAAGCGGGTAACACGTGCGAGTGAGCGAGAGATTCCTTTGGATGATGCTCGACCCTGCGAGCCAATTAGCGGGACCCTCCGGAAACACGGCTCTTATCTCAGATTTTGCCTCGTATCTTGAATGAAAAATATGAGCCCAGAGATCCGGCCTGTATCTCAAGAAACTTGTATGTTAGGCTTCTCGTATCTCGAGGTACCACTTTATATATATATATATATATATATATATATATATATATATATATATATATATGTATATATATAAGAAGAATAAAAGAATATATATACATATTACGTAGAAAGACGCTGGAAATTTCGTAAATTTTAATAAATTATTTTTGAACCTACAACACATAAACATCGACACGATTTTCATAGTTTTACTAAATTAAATTTCATTTATATTTGTGAACTAATCCTTTAATTAAATTTATTTATGTGCGCAATAATATATATATCTGCATAATCAGGCATTGTCCTCATAAAGAGTTTTTCAGTGTAAACTTTGCACAGATTTCAGTCATTGTTATTATAAAAGAATGCATTTCAAGTCCATTTGTTGGTTTGATCTGAAGAAGTGTAGAGTGCGCTTTACTGTTAAGCAGTTAGAAACCATTGCCGCATTACACTAACTGGTAGGCATTGTGCCACTATTTTTGTCTCGAGCAGAGTAAAACGATTAAGGACAAAATTTACGGCCAAGCTCATTATGCTAGCAGTAAAATTGTTATTTTATTTCAAAGAGTTCAGAACATTTAGTAATATATTGAAAGCAAAGAGTATAAAAGATTTGTGTAGCTCTGCAATAATCACGCATTCACTTCTTTCGAGAAGGCTTTGCCGAACGGAGAAAAACGTCCAATTTTCTAATTATGCAAACGAGCAGACGACAGCAAAATATGCACCTTACAGCGATAATAAGTGGAACTGGAAGTGGTCTAAGAGCGTCCTTTATCCGAAGACCAAGCATTAGAATTATTTTTGCGCTTACTCTAGCTTTTTGCATAATATGCTTAGAAATGAAGGCAGAAGCTAGTGAAATGACTATCGATGAAATGTTAATGGGCCTCCTTTTAGCGAAGAGAAGGGGAGCTTGCAACCACAACACTAATTGTTTTTACGCTTCGATCGAACAAACCTCACCTTTTCAGACTGCATTTGTGTTGCCACTAACATTTGCTAGTCAACATACTGCAGCATATCGACGAATGAGCCATTTAGTGCATCAAAATGAAAGCGAAACTGCAAAAAATGTAGCACGAAGTACATTTTTAGGCCACAAGTCATTCCAGGCCGATATTAAATCTGACAATGAATGGGAAAAAACTTTCACGGACAGAAATAAAATGGATCTTGCTAAATTTGACAGCAAATCAATAATCAGCAGGCTTGAAAATCCGTTCACGAAACGTATTCTTCAAACAGGTGGAGATGAACCGAAATCAAACAAAATTCCAATTGTGTCAAGTACAACCCAGAGTTCATTAGAAATTGAGAAGCTCAAAATATGCTTAGTTCTATTAGGACTGATTGGTCTCTCTATGATGAGCTCAAGGAAGCATACTGTAAATGAATTATTTTTCTAATATTTTAAACATTAAAAGCAAGCTCAATTATGAAATTGCCTTTTACATCGGTTTTTATTTTAAACAGCCTAAATAAAATACATCTGCATTGAGATTTCAATTATAAGTGTTCTGAAGCACTTGAATTATATTTAAGAAATCTTTCGTTGTCATGCTTTAAATTAACCCTAAGTTTAATCAAGATGTTTCAAAAATAGGTACATACCTAAATTAATTATAAACATTTCTGTAAGAGATACAGAATTGGCAAATATTGACATACAATACAACATCAGTAGAAAGTATTCTAAATAGAGATTATTTTATTATAAAAAGAAACTAATGAAATCTGTATGGCAGTTTGGAAAATAAATATTAAACTACAATTTAGATTTAAACTTTTTTAATCTACCGATTACGATTTATACTTTTATTTAATTTTCTTGGAATATAAAATATTTCAATATCATGTGAACCTTGGCCAGCTACTTATATGTATGACAACTAGCACTTAAATCTCAGGATCAAGCTTTTTTGTTTACCTTAGCAATAAAATTAAACACTAATTAAATTTAGTTATGAAAAACATTTGTCTTGGTAATTTAATTTTTTTTAATCAACTTTATAAATAAATCTAAACAGAAGGACGAAGTTTCTAATTAATCATACCTGCCGGACCTACGTTCCCAACTCTAACTTAAAAGCAACTGCAGAAAATTATTATTTTAAAAAAAACAATAAAACAAATAACACCTTTATAATTAAGCCCAAAAATTGCTTTATAGTAGCAGAAAAGTATGGACGGTACAATTTATACAAGCCTAAAATGCTGCACTGTGCAGCTCAAATAGACAAAGACACAATTTGAATTGCTTTTCAGATGCTTTGCGTTTATAGTGATTGATTTCGCACTCTCGAACAACGCGTTACAGTAATTTTGTGTCGTAAAATACAAGTATTTCAAATTTAATTTTTAACTGAGTAAAGTAGATGCTGATTAAAAGAAATCTATTTTTTACGAAGAGTGTGAAAAGTTATAGACTATAGCCTAAGAAATAATATGTATTCAGTTGTTTATTCGGTGTGGTGTACATCGTACCTAATTAGTTCATATAGGATCAGAGGAACAAACCAAATTTAGCGTGAAAGAAAGATACTATCTGGTGTATAAATTCGTTTGGTGCCTACTAGCGATTCATCTCTAGCAGCCCTATAACCATTGCATGTTTTGGTGAAGAAATCTGAGACAATTGGACGGTACAATATCCTATACGAATATTTATTCAAGCAGTAAAGGAATTAGCTTCATAATGCGACCTGAAAGCAAACTCACTGTATATAATACATAGCAAGCCTGTAAAGGGCATTGGCAAATACCTCACAAAACTATTAAAGAATTATAACTTCTTACGATATACAATGTTTCAATCATACGAAATAACAAAGAAAACATAAAAAGCATTTTCTCTTCAACAGACTATCGTATTAAGCAACAAACTTACTATTTAAATTGTATATTACAAATTCAACGATTATTTATAGTCACACTAACAGATCACATACGCACAGCAATTAACAAAAACGTAGCCAGATCGAAATCAACGAAACGCAGCGTCCTTGCAGAAATCGAAAATTAAACTTATTTAATCCACTAGAAAAGGCTAATTGTTTGTAAGAATATGAATTTCAACGAGTCATAGTCCATAAGGATTTATAATGGACATCTAGCATGGGTCAGAAAAAATAACACAAAGCACACCATTAGCGATTCTAAAATCTTAAGTATTTACCTTGCACAAAAGAGAAGCAATGTCAACAGAAAGCTAAAACCCGATAGAATCAGGAGTAATTGCAACTAATCGGTAGATAAAAGCATTCTTAGGTGTTAAATCGTATTCATGAATGAAAATCGATAAATGTAGATGTGAAGCTTTTAGTCGAACGTGTTAAAGTTTGCGATTTTAGATGTTGCTCCCAATAAACTCAAACAGAATTTTAGATAAAAAAAGATTGCGTCAACATATTTCTAAATAGGTAGGTTTATTATTCAAAAAAACATTAAATAAAACAAAGATTAAAATTAAAATGAAAAATAATGCAGGAAACAAAAATAATTTCATCAAAATTAATTCTTTTTAATGAATAAACATAATGTGTCAGAAAACAAAAAAATATAAAGAATGAAGACTGAGATTGTCGATTAAATATTTTAGTTGAAAGTAGTATTATGAAAGCATTTTTAAATCTATGTAGTATAAAAGATAGAAATTCTTCTGCTTCGGTTGAAAATTACATTTGAACAAGCAATACATTTTAATGCTTATAAAAAGTTATTTTTAATTTAAAATGAGAATTTAACATTAGCAGATTCTATTGCGTAACTACAAAATAAATATGCAAAAAATTAATAAATACATATAAAAGGAATCAGGTATAGTAGTTAAAATAGCATTTCTTGGCCAGTTACAGTGTTGTAGAGAATGAGTTGCATGTTTCTAAATTAATTCTATATGTTTCATGTCTTTATCCACATAATGTTAGCTTTATTTACTGCCAAACTATGATAAAACCGGCCTAGTAGATGAATTACATTTTATATCATGTATTATTTAGTTCGAAACGAAAATATGCATATATGTAGCAGTGGATAGATTCGCAGACTCTGAATCAAATGTACCTGGTTCGAGTCCCATCCGCAGCAAATTCTGAACAGTACTTCAAAAATTCGCAATAAGGACGAAGCCGGTCTCCTAGATGAATAGCTTTTGCTACCTGATGCAATGTTGAATTGATACTGAAACCATATTAATATCAAAATAATGCAATGAAAATTATATATAAATATATATATATATATATATATATATATATATATATATATATATGAGTGTTTGTGTGAATGTGTGTGTGTGTGTGTGTGTTTTTGTGCGTGCGTATTAATGTAATGAAGTTGTTCATTCAGCGGATAAAATGCAGAAGAATGCAATCTCTGTTTTCTCACTTATAATAATTTTTTTTCGAATTTATTTTACTAATGCATTAAAAGTAACTAAAAAAGCTTTCTATTAACTCATTTCTTACAAATGCAGAATTTTACGAATGACTATAGTAGTTAATCTAAGAAAAATTAGTGAAGACTGAATTTGTATAATGATTTAAAATTTTACTGATTGTAAAATAAAACAGTATGCCATGTTAATTGCTGGCACAAATTAGGTTTTCATTTGGAATATATTTGCCATTCCATTCACCTCTTAATCAATAGCTAACGTTAAGCCTTATCTGACAATTGTCAAAATATGGAAGAACACATCTGATTCTCGAGAGACAGAAGCTTTGTGAGGAAGCATAATGTAATAAAAGATTAAATTTTGCGTAGATTTTTTCTATTTTGGTTATTGTTCTCTTCATTCATGGATCCATGAGAAATAAAAATATAGACTAACCGTTCACAGAACCACAGCGATAAATATATCTTAAATATATGTACAAATATGCTTTCAAATAATATATTATGTAATTTATCTACGATAATATGACATTTATTTTTAGTTAAAATGGCCGTGTATCGTGTAAGCTTAAAAATGTGTGTCGGATTTATTATTAATAAAATTGGATAAACCAGAACATTTACTTCAGCGGAATCCGAAATTAAGATTTCCTTCTCAAGCACTAAGAGTAAAATACTAAGCAAACACAAATAATTAAGTAAATGGTTGAATGAGATGATATTTTCAATTTTCTTAAATACCAGGAAACCCCAAAAAGATTTTTCAAAGACAATTTTCGATTAGCTAATCGAAACAATTTTGGATATTCTTTAACAGCCGTCGCCACGTTTAAAGAAAAAGGTACTATTTTTTGGCTCTTAGGTAATTAAGAATCTGGCTGTTAATATATGATATTATTAAATTTCTGCAGAATATTTCAGTACCATTAGTATGAGTTTTATGTTTGTATAAGTTGTACAGGACATGCTTTTATATTATGTATTAGTTGTTGCGTACTTTGTAACAAATTAATTTAAATATAACCAGACGGATAGACCAAAGTGAGCATTGATGGAAGACATAATCTCGTGTGCTCATTCGTTTATTACTTACCGGAGATTCATCAGTAGTAGCCGGTATTACATCATATACCCACCATATATTTCTATGAGGAATGTGGAAACAAATTAAATGTACAATATCCTATGCGAATGTATAGACAAGTAATAATTGATTTAACTTCATATAAATTCAATAAAATGATACGTCAAAGAAAACTCACTATATATAATATATACTGAGACCTTAAACTGTACAAACACTAGCCCGGCATACTAAATTTTAATTATTTACAATGCTGCAAATTTTTATATGTTAAAAATATCAATTTGTCTATATATATATATATATATATATATTATATATATATATATATATATATATATATATATATATATATATATAGATTTATATATATGTATATATGAATAAAAAATGTATGACTTGATTTTGCGTTTATGTCTATACAAACTTTCGAATAAAATTTTTTAAATATAAAATGTATAGTAATATGTTTGTTGCTAGACCAAAGCAAATTTTCGAACATTAGAGAATTACGAAATAATCGGAGTGTATTTTTAAAATAATTTCAAATCCGACTATCATGTTTGTTAAATTAAAAAACTTCAATTTTTATATGCAAATTCTGCATTTCATATGAATTTTGATCTACATAATGAATATACTTTAGAATTTATTGCAATACCTAAAATATGAAATATTGATTTAACTTTTACTTCAAAGAAAGGTTTAGCTATTTAGTCACATTTATTGCAAATGCAGTAGAATTAAAGAAAACAGATTCCTCAAAATACCTGATTACTGAGCATGAAAATGAAATCCAACAAGAAATTAAAAGATAAAGTTATCTCTTGAAGCTATTGAACTATAGAGATTGTGTAACATTATTACAATTTTGAATTTTAAGAGTATATATTTCGAATAAACTAACGACAGAAAGGTGAATTCAAATATTTAAATCTTATAAACGCGCCTAAACTTTATTCAGGTCAGATGAATCAATCAACGTAAAATATAGAATGACGTGTTTTAATGTACAGAAACAAATGCATATATTTTCTAATAGAATCGAAATATATTATACTAAGTAAAGAAAATCTGTTATCACAAACAGGAAAGTCAATGTTTCATTCATTGAAATCAATTCTATTTAGTACCAGTTCTCCAGATAGCGTGGCGTCTGTTCTATAAATATAGGTGACTAGTTGGAACTTTAGGTCTAAAGAGATGCCACTTAAGATAATCGAAGACAAATGTTATTTAATAAACAAAAAATTGTGTCTATATACCCAGTTCGAAATCGCTCCGCGACAAATATCTGCCGAGTACTTGATGTTTTCTAAGTAAGAACAAAACCGGTCAACAGGATGAATTTTATTTTTCTACATTATTCCTTGTATTATGTATAATCAAATATGTATACATACTGGGTTTGCGACTATATTAAGCCGCAAGCGTATTTTATTTTATTCTAAGTTTATTCTTTAACATGTGATGAGTTTTGGATCGACGAATCGACCTGAAATTGATTCTAGAAATTTATCCATAAAAAGGGAAACTAGCTATAATCAGTCTTTAGTGAAACCATGAGACGTAAATTATTCAATACCCAGATGCGCATAAAGTTATTTTTTCAATAACCTGTGATAAAATAAATTAAATGTTTATTGTCGTGATTGACATTCAGATGAAATCTGTTACGTTTCCATATTCCTATTCTAACAAATTTGTTCATTAAAGCGTTTTATTTAATGAAATTTTTTATTTTATTTGGTTCACCTCCATAATATTTAAATGAAATACAATGATGACAGACACCAACAAGCATACCTATTATGCATTATTATAGCGACGCGTTAATTAACAAATTTTTCGCCGAAATAATTTTTTAAATAATGCACTTTCAATTCAAGTCTTCAGCTTAAGTTTAACTGCGCAGAAACTTCGTTTTGAACTATGTTTATATTACCCTTAATAAGTTGATTGCTCGTAATAACATATTTAGATTTTTCTAAATGCACTTCTTTATAATTTAACAAATGATTTAAATTGCTTGACGGACAGAAAAAAGCAAAATAATTCTGAGAAGTGTATTTGGTCAACCTGTAATAAGGACAATTGTTTCTGTGCATAATTTGTTAAAATTCATAAACTCAAGGTAAGATACATATTTACATCTACCTCTCCGTAGGTTTCATCGATTACATGGAAGATATGCGCAAGTCATGTCCTAATTTATTTAGGTTAAAAGTAGCCGAAATTTTATAAAAGGCTGCAATCAAATCTAAAAAACAAAATCACACATATTACTTGCCACAGCAAATAAGGAACAAGAAACATGCTTGAATCACCTCAACACGGATCACGCCATAACTATTCGAAACGTATCTTTGCATTCAAAAGGGAGCCATTTTTATTGTTTGCACTATGCCTGTTTTCAGTTGTTCTCCAGATTTTTTTAATAACAGAGACCGAAGCTAGTGATCTGTCAATCGGTGAGGTATTGATGGGCCTACTTCTAGGCAAAAAACGATGCAACTCGTGTGGATGCCGGAATTGCTACTGCTGCTACGCTTTCATTGATCAGACGAGATGTTTTTATCAGGGCTCTGTCAACTCACTTTTGCTCACGCCTATTACTACCAATTTCTTACTTTCTCTTCCTAACCAGAAATATTTAGAACAAACACCGGTTTGCAAATTAAACGAAGAGAAGAACAACTACGAAGTTGGAATAGACTCTGATCAAACCTATAGTAATGCTATACATGTCAGCAAAATTAGGCCTAATGCGGAAATTAAACCGGGGCCGGCAAAGAAAAGAACTGGCAACGTAATTAGGAGTATGCCAAATTCAAATCGTGAGCCAAGCCCTCATGAAACTTTCAAATCTACAAACGTTCCAATGTGCACGATGGAAAGTTCTGAGAATCAGTCCTGTACAGCAAATATTCGGGCATCATATTTTCCCCTCTTACTTTTATTTCGAATTTTGGACCAACCTCTGCAGCGAAAATCGCTACCTTCTTTTATATTGAGGTGATACTTCTTAGATTGTTTCTTTCAGATTGTAGTTTCAAGCGGAATAAAATATTTAACACAAATATAAATCTTTTAATTTTTAAATAATAAATATAAACAATTCAGCATAAAATTGTTAAAATAATTGCAAGAAAGAAATTGTTTTAGGAAAATAATGTTATTGGATTAAATTATTTTCTCTCGTCGTGTCATTGTTACTTAATGTGGATAAAATAACATTTTTAATCATGTTTAGCAGTAAATTTCTGCATAAATGGAGCTCATTTAGAAATCAATCTGATATATATTTGTTGTTTTTTCAAAGAATCCACAAGTATTATAAAAGTAAGGCTTATGCGGATAACGAAATTTAACTTGACTACTATTTACAAAATCAATAAAGTAATTTAAATCGTGTGTAAATCGCATTAAAAATCATACTGTGGTAGACACATTTGTAAAAGGTTTACTTATGGCCTTTATATTTTACACACCTTTACCCGTATTAATCTTAAAGAAAAGTCTATAAATATTTGGTAAATAATCAAATACATTAAAAATGTTATATTTTAAACACTTGCTGCTGCGAGATATAAAGAAAAAGTCGATTTTAACTCTAATCCGGTTCAAACGAAATAATTTCTTTAAATATTTAAAAAAAAAGAATTCTTCAACGTCACGAAAAATATAACTGAATTTGATATCAGTATTAATAAGAGAGCTAAATAGTTAAAAGAACACACTGATTTTATGCTTATTTTAAAATGTAATAGAATACTTAGATCATACTATTTGAAAAAAAGTTAGATAGAAATGAAACTCCATAATTTTTTAACAGTCTTATTACAGTAGAACTAAAAATTAAAAATACTGTTTGTTGCGAAGAGCTAATATATATGCAAGTATGTATTAGGTGTTGCGAACCTAGTAACAAATTAGTTCAGTTGTGACCAGAAGGATAAACCAAAGGCAGCATGAACGGAAAGTATAATCTCATGCACATTCGTTTCGTGCTTACTGGCGACTCATCAGTAGGAGCCGGTATTACGCCCTTTAACCACTATATATTTGGTAGAAGAATGTGGAATAATAGGACGGTACAATCTCCTAGACGAATGTGTAAACCTGTAATAGTGAAGCTAACATAATCTAAAGTCAACGACAATGCGACTTCAATGCTAACTCACACTATATAATATATATACCGAGTCTGTAAAGGATACTAACACTATGGCTATTGTGTTAGTAACTGATACCTTTTTGAAATCGATGAGTACCGGATACTAACACTATGGTTTCCGAGTCGGTACATGATACCAACCTGATGGATATAAATTTATGCTAAAGTTCACCCAAATTGAGAATTACAACAATTTCCGAACACCTGTTACTCCAGTTAAACCATACACTCTGGCCTTCATCGATATCAGTTATCACATTTCGCGGTAAGCATGACATCATTCAATTCAATATATTACAGTTAAATACTGTTTGTTGCGAAGAACTAATATATATGCAAGTATGTATTAGGTTTTGCGAACCTAGTAACAAATTAGTTCAGTTGTGACCAGAAGGATAAACCAAAGGCAGCATGAACGGAAAGTATAATCTCATGCACATTCGTTTCGTGCTTACTGGCGACTCATCAGTAGGAGCCGGTATTACGCCCTTTAACCACTATATATTTGGTAGAAGAATGGGAATAATAGGACGGTACAATCTCCTAGACGAATGTGTAAACCTGTAATAGTGAAGCTAACATAATCTAAAGTCAACGACAATGCGACTTCAATGCTAACTCACACTATATAATATATATACCGAGTCTGTAAAGGATACTAACACTATGGCTATTGTGTTAGTAACTGATACCAACATTATGTACTGAAAAGGTATATGGTACAAACACTATGGTTTACCTGATTATTGGTAGTGCATTTGTTTGCATCCGCTGTCTTCCTGATTTTTCCAAAATTTTCGACAATGGAAAGCTCAACATAATAAGTTGACAATCAATATGTCAAGTGGAAATATTAGTTTAAACTGCCCCATTTATACTTGTTTTTAGATCTCTTAAGCATAAAATGCTAGGAAAGTGTATGTCAAATTGGTTTGTGTATATGTCTGCATGTATACACAAACCAATTTGACATACTTTTCTAGCATTTTATGCTTAAGAGATCTAAAAACAAGTATAAATGGGGCAGTTTAAACTAATATTTCCACTTGACATATTGATTGTCAACTTATTATGATGAGCTTTCCATTGAAAAAGATAACGTATCCGGATATCGAAAATTTTGGAGAAAAAATCAGGAAGACAGCGGATGCAAACAAATCGGATCGCAACCCGATAATCAGGTAAATGATCTATTCCCTGTCGCGCAACATGTTTCTTTTAAACACTATGGTTTCCGAGTCGGTACATGGTTCGGAAATTGTTTTAATTCTCAATTTCGGTGAACTATAGCATAAATTGATATCCATCAAGTTGGTACCATGTACCGACTCGGAAACCATAGTGTTAGTACCATGTACCTTTTCGGTACAATAATGTTGGTATCGGTTACTAACACAATAGCCATAGTGTTAGTATCCTTTACAGACTCGGTATATATATTATATAGTGTGAGTTAGCGTTGAAGTCGCATTGTCGTAGACTTTATATGATGTTAGCTTCACTATTGCAGGTTTACACATTCGTCTAGGAGATTGTACCGTCCTATTATTCCACATTCTTCGACCAAATATATAGTGGTTAAAGGGCGTAATACCGGCTCCTACTGATGAGTCGCCAGTAAGCACGAAACGAATGTGCATGAGATTATACTTTCCGTTCATGCTGCCTTTGGTTTATCCTTCTGGTCACAACTGAACTAATTTGTTACTAGGTTCGCAAAACCTAATACATACTTGCATATATATTAGTTCTTCGCAACAAACAGTTTATAAATGTTAGATTTTTAATTGAATGATGTCATGCTTACCGCGAAATGTGATAACTGATATCGATCAAGGCCAGAGTGTATGAATTTGCTGTAGTAACAGGTCTTCAGAAACAGTTGTAATTCTCAATTTAGATAAACATTAGCATACATTGAAACCCATTGTGTTGGTACCACGTTCCAACTCGGCAAAAATAGTGTTACTTCCATGTACTTTTTCGGTACTATGATGTTGTTATCGGTACCAAATACAATAGCCATAGTGTTAGTATCCATTACAGACTCGATATATATATATATATATTATATAGTGTGAGTTAAGATTGAAGCTGCATTGTCGTTGACTTTAGATGATGTTAGCTTCACTATTACAGGTGTACACATTCGTCTAGGAGATTGTACCGTCCTATTATCCCACATTCTTCATCCAAATATACAGTGGTTAAAGGGCGTAATACCGGCTCCTACTGATGAGTTTCCAGTAAGCACAAAACGAATATGCGCACGAGGTTAAACTTTCCTTTCATGGTGTCTTTGGTCTATCCTTCTGGTCATAATTGAACTGATTTATTAATAGATGCGTAAAGCCCAATACACAATTGCATACATATTAGTTCTCCGCCACAAATAGTATCTAACAGAAATGTATGATATAATTTCATAGGTATTTTAATTTTAAATCGCGCAAGAACCTCGTCTCAATTTATTAAAATAGCTAATTAAATACCTAACGGTTATTTTTTTAAAAATTTTGTTCCCTTTATTGTCGTGCTGAATAATGCGAAAATTTATAGACACAAACAATTGCAACCGAAAGCCACTTGGTTTTGTTCTCATATTTCAGTACACAAATTTGACACTTATCAGCACAGAAGAGGTAGATATTTTCACGCACACAATGAAACATACTCAGGTTTCCTAGTTTTTGTACACGTAAACATTGAGTGTGCATTTCATTCAATATCTGCCCAATATTTAGTGAATAATTCTTCATTTGTCCATTTAACAGGTCAGAGAGTTTTACCTAGGAATCAGCAGCGATAAACAAATACTCGCCAGATTTATGAAAGTTTATTATCCAATTCGACTTCCAACCATTCTATATTTCTCAATGATATGTTTATTTAATGAGTAGTTTGTCAACAGTGAATTATATTAACTGCGTTAAAAATTAAATATTGCACCTGAAACCAGCAAAACTGTTGTCGAATAGTTACATAGAACCAAAATTATGGTTGGTTGATAGCACTCGTAGGTCCATAAAATCTTTAATAATCTACGTTTCTAGGTGCACCGAATTTTGGCCTTGATTAATGGGTTGTCAGTTATCTCTTCATTTTGAAGTCCGCTATGAGCTGCTTGTCTGAAAATGATGTTGGAACCAGATTGTCGGATTTTTTTTCGAATTTTCGAGATATCATTTTCAGTCCCATCTTCAGGGTTGACACCATACTCACAGGAAAAGAACAACGTGGGGCAAATTTGGCATCCTCATTCAAGACAGATCTATTTATATTTATTTTAATTCCCAATTAATTATTTATTGTCTGCTCTAATAGCTGGTTTTCATAAATATTTTCCTATACTCAAATTTATACACAAACTTGTCCACGTCACCGCCATCCTCCCCCACGCGCACAACAACCTATATATCCATGTGTGTATTGTATTAAAGTGAAATTTATAGAGTAACCATAAGCAAACCCTATGGATTGACTTTCACGCCAATCCATGATGCCTAGATTTCTTAAATTGACTGTTCCGAGACGTGTAGAAGGATCAACAATTTTTTTTGTTATTTTAATCATGTAGCAGTAATCCTCAATTTCCCGGTTTACCTAGTCTCACCCTGGGTGAAATAGGTTATAGTGGGAGATGCTAGTAAAACTGTTCAAAGAATGTAGTTTTATTCTATCGTTTGGAATAGACCGAATACGGAGCCTACACTAACCAATCACATCATAGCCAAATACACATTTATGTTCATAACCCGTAAAAATTTATTTTTCTCATTTATTTATCAGTGTCCAAATCAAATACATTTCTATGAATATATAAAATTACATGTAAGCAGCAAGATGGGCTCCTAGGAATAACTCCAGAATTTCGTTTAATCATCTGCGTTATTCAGTTAGACGTTAAGCACACATATTGTCACAAAAATTTATATATTATAATAAAACTTATTTTAACATTAGGGCCAACAGCGAAAGTATTGAGGATACAAAGAAATTAGCAGAAGCACAAGAAATGTAGTTTAAGAGATATTAATGGGGAATTTATTGCTCCAAATTAGATGATTATACCGTATATATGGATTATCCGAGCCTGGCATCTCAGAGGCTATCTTACGGAACTGACCAAAGGGCCTCAAGCAATATTTTTATTTTTTATTTAAATTTTCTTATTTACTTATATATATATATATATATTAATACACTCATATTATATATAAGTACCCATATATATATATACGTCTAAAAGTTGTATCTACGCATACATAGATAATCATATAAGCAATCATGTGGGTTCTTCCCACATCTGTTATATATATATATATATATATATTATATATATACGTGTTACACAATATACAATATGGATATCATATAAGCAACACTGTGAGTCTTTCAACGGTTAATTTATATCAGTTAAGAAGTTTTTTGTTAATATTTATATATTTATTTATTGTCTATGCATATACATATATTCATATATATATATATATATATATATATATATATATATAAATATATATATATATAATGTCTACTGCCTTTAAATTTAAAGTGAATTCTAGTAGTCACGACATAAATGTGCATTATCCACTTTATTTTTAATGTTTTTCTTCTAATTAGAAATATATATATATATATATATATATATATATATATATATATATTCATCATATATATACATATATACATATATACTATATATAAAATAAAACTATAGTTAATATTGTGAGTCCTCAACGGATAAATTATATCGGTAAAACACTTTTGTTATATTTAAATATCGATTTATATGTCTATGAATATATATATATATATATATATATATATATATAATGTCTTTTGCTATCGAATATAAAGTTAATTTTAGTAGTCTCGAAATAAATGGCCATTATCCACTTTGTTTTTTAAGTTTTTCTTCCTAATTAGAAATATATATATATATATATATATATATATATATATATATATATATATATATATATATATATATATATATATTCTTTATAATATCCATGCCTTTTTAATTTAACACAGTATAATTATAATTAGGAATACAGAACACATAAATAACAAAGTGGATAAAGGCCATTTATTTCGTGAATACTAATCATCTCTTATACAATCATACATATTTATACATTTTGGGTTTTCAATTGATTATGCTAGTGGTAACAAATCTGACTCGTTTTTACTTCTGTTTCTTGTTTTGGCTAGTTGGTGAGTGTGTATGCGTTTGTGTTTGTGTGTATGCGTGTTTGCATGTAAAGGTCATTCTCGCAGTATTGCAAAGTGATGTCTGAGATCTGGTCATTATTGTTTTGATGGCTTGAGAATTAACCATTTGTGTGCATTGTTCACTGTTACATATACAAGTGCTATTTTTCCCAGTGTAGTTGATCGTTTCACCTTGTTGCGCATAAAACAACAAGCACCTGACCTTAATATTCAAAAGTTTCATCAACATGATATTCTTATCGACTGGCCAAGAATAACAAAATTCAACAACAATCTACTAGTATCCAGTCAAGAACAAACAGGCCCTCGACTAGAATCAACAAACATACAATCGGATTGGCAACAAACTGAAGTGGAAATAACAGAGGCGCATACGATGACAGAAGTCTCCAAACAATGTGAGCGTTTAACACTGCAATCCACACTGGCGCTGTTACCATGTGGAAATAATAACTTTGCGCAACAAGGTGAAACGATCAACTACACTGGGAAAAATAGCACTTGTATATGTAACAGTGAACAATGCGCACAAATGGTTAATTCTCAAGCCATCAAAACAATAATGACCAGATCTCAGACATCACTTTGCAATACTGCGAGAATGACCTTTACATGCAAACACGCATACACACAAACACAAACGCATACACACTCACCAACTAGCCAAAACAAGAAACAGAAGTAAAAACGAGTCAGATTTGTTACCACTAGCATAATCAATTGAAAACCCAAAATGTATATATATGTATGATTGTATAAGAGATGATTAGTATTCACGAAATAAATGGCCTTTATCCACTTTGTTATTAATGTGTTCCTGTATTCTAATATATATATATATATATATATATATATATATATATATATATATATATATATATATATATACGCGAAACAATGGATTTTTGAATTTCACCCTGAGCTTATAGTGTATCTAATTTAATTTTTTTTTCTTTAATACCAGCTACAATTGTTGATAATTTATATTGAAACGACACAAAACTGCTGTAATGTAAATACTGTGCAGACCAGGTCGGTTAATGTTAAGTTGTTCTAATTAATATAGCATTAGTAATTTTGTTTTGTAGTACATCTGCGAAAGGCAGACAATCAACTTTCTCGTGCTTTGACGTGAAATCGATATTATTATGCGCTTCGTCGAAAGCAATTTTCGTTATTGCGACCGGTTCTTATGGACAAGGAAGATGTCATCCACCTACCGTATATACTGAGCACATTTACTTATGTCAATTCTTAATGGTTTTTTTCTCTAGATGCCCTAGAAAAATCTCAGCCAACACTGAAGATAGGGGTTCCCTTTCTTCCACAGCATCAGTCTGTTTGTAGATTCTTCTATTAAAACAAAACCGTTCTTTCTTCGTGCATAATAAGATAAACCGGTGTAGAATGTGGGCTGGTGTTTACTTAAAACTCGCAAACTTGATTTAAAGAACTGCTACCTCCACCCGCGCAATCAATGATTGTTTAAACGGTTCTTGTGTATGAAAAAAGTTATTGTTCTGAATGCATATTTAAAGGGTACTATGAACAAAACATAATCATCATCATCATCGTCACCATCATCATCATCATTTTATTTTTCTTCGTAATAATCATCTTCTTATTCTTATTCTTCTTCATTATCATGATTATTATCATAATCATCAGCATTAAAAGCAGCAGAATCATCATCCGTATCGAATTTTTCTTCTTCAATATCTTCACCATCATTTTGAAAATGAGCGTCCTCTACTTCATCATCATCATCTTCTCCTTCATCGTCATTATCATTATCATCATTTGCATTATAATGAACATTAGACTCATCAAAATCATCATCATGATCATCATTACCATCTTAATCATGGTTCTCATCGTATCATCTTTATCACATAAAGAAAACCCAGTGGCATTATTCGAATGACGTTTCACGCGAATATTAAATAAATTAAACTTGATAAAACAAATAAATGCATAATGATAAGAATAATAATTAATATAATAATAATAATAATAATAATAATAATAATTATTATTATTATTATTATTAATATTATTATTATAAAGACTTTGTTTTCGCTCGGTACTTTAACGTCATATTACTTTATTTATTTACCCTATAAATTAAAGCACTATTAGTCTGATATTTTATGTCTATCTAAGGCATTCAATTGAATCAAATTTCATAAAGGCAATTAAGAGCAACAGAAATGTGTCATATTTTGAGCTGAGGAAAATACCGACTCATCATTTTTCGCGGTATCATAAAATCGAAGCCAATATTGCGTAAATAAGCATGGTACAACTATCTGTGTAATAAACGTAGGATTCTATATTCTTGGTCTGAATAAGCACTATATTTTGCTTTCTAATGTAACCAATGCTAAAGATTTATTGTCCAATTTGATTTAACGCTCACAAATTAATTACGCTGACTTAAAAAATTAACATAGGCTTAATGAATTTTAGTTTATTTGAACTATTCTTAATATTTGGCAATAGACCAATAATTTTTATAATATTTTCTAATCTAACATAATTTCAGTAGGCTATAATTACTGAAACGGTTTGCATCTCCTTTTCCACAGAATTTATGGCTGGCGTTGGAATGCCGAATTACAATGCAAAATGCTTCTCACATCAATCACTGCCTCGGCGACGTTGGTTTTCAAAACAATTTCAAATTCAAAGGTAGTTTTAGATATTTCGATACACCATAATATTTTTTGTTGCTTGAGACTACGGAAAGATGCTTTTGCTGAAGTATTAGTAATTCCTTTTCTGTGACATTAAGTAGGTCATTCAAATCACGCAGCAGAAACCACTTGTGGAGCGTTTCTTTCCATCCATAAGGTCGTAACCTGTGTACATTTGAGAACATCTGCATAGTTTATATTAGCACAATCATTTCACTGATTGTTTGACTACGCTCAAAGAAATATCACATTTAACATTGACACGGATAGCGATTTGATAACATAAGTCAAAAAGACTGCTTTTTCAAATTGCTTTCCATTTCTTGACCAAATTTTTGTAATGAATTTTCAGCTTAGTGCCGCCTACCTTTGATGAGAATCCAATAAGCACGCAACGCATGCGTCAATCGAATTAAAAATTTCTTCCACGTTGTATCTACCTTTTTAAGAGTTGAAGCTAAATTTTCCCTTGGTAGGTTTCGTCTACCGAACAAATAATGTAATTTTAATTTTCCACAACCTAGATTTTATAAACAAAATTTTGACATACCCTTTTGCACTATTGGCAGTAGGTCTCCAATTTTACTACAAAGAATTCCATAAAGGATTGAACGGACATTCCATTGGTAGCATAATAACGATTAGCATTTTACAAAGCTAATTAGAAAACTTGATTCGTGCCCAAATTGGTCAAGTTAGCATATACAAATTGCTAGCCATCCTAATATTTCAACGAATAACTAACTGACTAATTGTAAGCACTATGCAGATAAAAAAGTTAATCAAAAATTTGTTTTAAATTTGTTTGCTAAAAAATGTCTCAACTCCATTTGTGGGTACAGCCGCATACGTTTCACGCAGTCCAGCAAATATTGATCACGCAGCTATCACGAAGCCAAAGGAAATCCTTAAAATAATTAATGCCCAGGTGCCAATATGCACTTATAGTCTCAAGCTTATTGGCGTCACTTTACGCCTACCCTTTCGCGTTTTTTATCGAGAAACAGCAAAGTAAAACCTGCCTCATTTTTACGTGTGGTCACATTTCAATCCTCTTTCGTCTACATCAGAACCATGTAAAATTTTAAATGAAACGCTACTTGAAAGAAGTATTGTGGTAAATAGTTTGTTGATTTTATTGATTAAGCAAATGTTTTATTATTTTATTTAATGATGTGAGGCCATATGGAGGTCTGAAGGGTATGAACTATATGCCTCATTTATAGAAATTTAAAGATCTATTTACTGCGAAAATTGTTAAGCAAAATTTTTAAAAATTTAAACCACGATAAATGTGATAAGAAGTTAAAAACTGGTTTCATCTATTTGATTTAATCAGAAGTACTTAAATTTTAATTGAAAATATTTTTTAATTTAGTGCTTGTAAATAGTTTTCAATAAAAAAGCTAAAATATAAGCAGGTTTGGTAAATAATAAAGTGAAATAAAGGAGAAATTGAAAGTTTTGTGCAGGTGATTTTTAAATTTTTTTTCGAATTAAAAGAAAGCCAACCTCAAAAACAATTCTGCGTATAATAAAATAAAGAAAAATTAATTTAACTGAAAAGCTAACATACGAAACATATCAAAATTAATGCTATGAACAGAACACAGGGTAAAAAATCTGGGTTTCTTAATAATAGCATGATTTTCTTCTGTATAATTTACATTTTGATTTATGATAAAGTCACGTCGTCTTCTCGTAAATACACGACAAATAACTTTATTTCACAGACTTCATCTAATGCAATCAGCATGAGTTTAATTAACATTTCTATTACATAAACGATTTAACGAGTCTATTCAGAAGTATAAAACAAAAGATAAAACTGATACCAATTTCGTATCGATTTAAATGTTTTAAGATACCTTGCTTTTGGCAATTTAAATGAAGAGAGAACTCAAATATTGGAAGTTTGATTCAAATAATCAAACTACACAGCAGCCGATTCCTGTGTCTATAGTCACCGATAAAACAATTATTCAGGAATGCCGGATGTTTAAGAATATTGGATAACCTTCTATTGAATTTTTCAACGTCTCTGCCGGAACTTAGCATTAGGTAACTAAATTTGTGTAAAATAGCATGATATAACCTTTTGATATACTTGCATCTTCCCTATCGCTAATTATAATTTAAATATTTCTGTTAATATTATCACACAAAAACTATTCTTAATATTTTATTTTGATATATTCCTTAAAAGGAATTTTCGTTTGAGTAGTGCTTTCAATATTCAAGCTGATGACGAAATTGACAGTTGCGGGACAATTGATATCACTCGTATGTCGGTAAAACTTGATTTATTTACATCTCCCGGTGCACAGCTTATTTTTTTAATTGATTGGTGGGTTCTCACAGATCCAGTGACTCTAAATCCGCTTTACATTGCTTTAACGGAAATGTTTTTGAATGACGATTTTACGAATTTATTTCGAATTTTCGTGACAGCGTATTCAGACACATCTTCAGGATTGACGCCGTATTCAAGGAAAATCAATTTGTGTTAAGTGCAATATCCTCATTCAAGATAGATCTATTTATATTTATTTTACTTTCTAAAGTATTTTTCTTGTCTGCCACAATATCCGGCCTCAATAACTACACTACTGGACTCACATTTATACCCGAACTACCCACACATATACAAAACTTATACACGCATATATGTGTTTTTCTAATCTAAATTGACATTTATAGAATCTTCAATATTTTCTGATTTAAAAATGTTTAATTGAATTATATAATTGCCAAAAGTCGATTACAGTAGTTGATCGATTATCACTTAAGTTTTATGAATTCTGAAATACTATGGAAATGCTGGATCGTCCACTAAAGCTTCATAATAGACGTTAACATTTATTTCAACAGACTCGGCATTAGCACGATGTTAATAATAAAAGTTTAATTTGGAATTAATTGTATATTTATTTTGAAATGCGAGCTATAATAAAATTCCTTTTATCATTCCTATGTGCAAAAACAAAAAGAAATTTTATCAGATATAAGAAACATTTCTTTCTCATTATCTCCTTAAGTACCTACTAATGAACATATATTTATATATAAATTGGAAAGCAAAACAAGATAGAAAAATATAAACATGGAGAGAATGTGGAAAAAACGGAAACCATTCAATTGTGTGCGTCTACAATTGCGTAAAACATCATCGAAACATCGCACGTATGTTCTCCAGACGTAGCATACAAAATAATTACTAAATGCAATAGCAAAAGGGAGCTAACCACATACGAAGCCTTAAGGATACGCAAGTTGCAGCCGGATTTATGCAAGCAGAGGGAGCATATTCAGGCATTGAGCTTGAACTGGAGGTAAAGCATGCAATTGATTGGTTTCCGTTTTTTTCAAATTCTCTTTATGTTTACATATTTTTATCTTGTGTTGCTTTCCAAATTTTATATAAAGATATGTTCATTAGTAGATACTTGAGGAGATAATGAGTAAGAAATGATTCTTGTATCTGATATTTCTTTTTGTTTTTGCATATATGAAGGGTACAATGAAATCTGTATTTCATTAATATTTCGACAATTCATGCTCTGTTTAATGACAACGTTTTGCAATTTTTTGCAATAGTATGCACAAGATTCTGAAATTATTTTAAATTTCTATGTATGTTATTGAGTCATGAGTTTTTTACTTTATTATGACCTAATTTATTATTAAAACTATAAGGAAACTATATTATTAGTTGAAAAGTTAGTGGGAAATATTAATTATCTAATATAAAACGATAGTACTATCCATAGACATATTCATGTATTTCGAAAGATTGTAGTTGTTATTCACATGCAAATAAATAAGATATTTCGTAAAAAACGATTCAAAATTTTATATATGCATAGTGGTATCCAAAATGATGATTACTCCACATACAGGAATTTTCAAGTCATTTGTCATAGCGGCTGGGTGGCTCAGTGGTTGGTTAGGGCTGGTTATTTTGAATTTCATTACTACTCAATCCACTGCTCCACTCTGCTTCACACATCGGGGCAAGTTTGTGTTTTTCAATAACTGATGTGTTTGGATAGTTTTTCCTTTAGGCGGAGCCAATGTAGCTCTTATTTAGACCTAAAAATCATGAAAGTGACACTCAATCTCTTATTTTAGGGCCCAAACCACGCTATCTCTGAAAGTTGTATTGAATTTAATATTTATATATCTAAACATTGAGTGTGTGCGCGGTTGATGATAACAATTATGTAAATAAGGTTTCCATGATTTATATAAATAATAATTCTATTAAATGCACATTTTTCAGTATAAAATGAGCATTTTATAGAATAGCAAATTATTCCACCAGTAGACCTGTTTCATTCTGATTCGGAACTATCCAAGTGCTGTAAAAAAATTTTACCGCGAATAGGGTTTTACTGGGACACATTTGCTTCGACGTCTTTGACTCTATACATAGCGCCACCCTGACGCAATTTACACACATTTTTATTTATATATTAACCTACGTATAGGGTTAGGCTTTCGTTTAGATGTATCCTATACAGCATTTGTTTACATTCAAAGAACATAAGATAGAACACAACTGAAAATTATGTGTATTATGTAGCAGGTTGGCGCAATGAAAAGGATCTCAGGCATTGAATTAAATGTGTCCTGATTCGAGCCATGTACTTGTAAAAATTATGGAAAGCATTTTAAAGTTACTAAAAAGAAAGAAAACGGTCTTCTGCGAGAATTGCCTCTCTTAACTAATATAATTCTTAGTTGATACTAACAAATTCGCTTATAAACAGGACGTTTATTATATACCGGCCACCAATATATAGTTAAAATCCTGCCTTTCTACTTCAATTCACTAAAACTTGCCCAAGTAGCATGGCGTCTGTTTCATAAAAACAGATCGGAGCTGGCCAGTTAGAATTATGTGTCTTAAGAGATTCTAAGTAGGGTTTCCCTGAAAAAAAATGTAAAACAATGTACGTTTGTCCTCAAGTAACATGTTGCATGACGTATAGCAAAAGATCAAGGGAGGCTGGGTAGTAATTCAGCTCTGGAAAGTTTCCAAATAGATTCCATTTGAAGATATAATGAATAAATTGTTAGAATATGACTTCAAATTTCTTGTGGAATATAACACGAATGGTTAGTGGATAGAGTCCTAGACTACAAAGAATTAGAGCCCTGATTTGAATCCCGTCTGTTGAGAATTCTGAACAGAACTCCACGAATTAGAAATATTGCCGATACCATTCCATATTATGAATTACTCTTGCTAAATAATGCAATTTTTTTATTTTAAACTGACAATATATATATATATATATATATATATATATATAAGCTTTAATAAAAGTCATGGCTCCATTAACATTTGCAATAAAAGAAATTTCATTGGATAAGAGTGTCTTTGTTTTTTGTTTTATCTCTTTTCATTTTGTGTCTGATAAAGATATTTTGTCTCTGCGCATGTAAATGTCATTAATAACTATACATATATATATATTTATTTATATATACATACTTGTTAGATTTATTTATTTTGTTTTATAAATCACCTTCTGCAATATTGCAAAATTTTGACAGAAATACATGTTGCATAAATTTTCTGCTGAAGTGCAAATATTTATTTCAATATATTTTGCATCTATAAATTATACGTACATTTATAATTATTACACCGTTGATGACAAGTGTTAATGCATTCGCATTTTCCCTTGAACGGTAAAGAATAAGTTCTTACTGTTGCAAAGCACGGAACAAAATACCTGCACAACGCAAAATGGGTCCTTAAATCATTTTTTATTTGTTGTCGATGTTGCAGCTTTCATCCCTAGAAGTCTTAATTTGACAAATTAAAATGTGTGGTTCACCTAAAAAATTTTCAATGGAGCTAGTTGCAAAAAGTATTTCTACGCGCATTTTATTTTCATTAGATGCCAAATATATAACTTTTGTAGTGATGTTTGAGGGAAATTTGGTTTCTGTAGATAGTATAAAAACCAATAATTTATAGTTTAGATAATTCATAAACGTTGAGTTGAATTGCGCAGTGCTATCTTGCGTGTTGTGGATTTGACCGCATTTTTCTTGTGCGGGACAATTGATAACACTCTTGAATCTTGTCTATTTTCAGGTGCACCGATTATTGGCCTTAATTGATGGGTTCTCACCTGTCCCTTCATTTTTGAGTCCTGCATCAGTTGCTTGTCTGAAAATGATGTTGGAACAAGATTTTCCACTCTTCTAGTTTATTTTTATCCTAAAAAATTGGCAAATCTAAGTTCTATCAAGAGATACGTTTACATTATTCCTGTAACCATCATTGAAATATAATTCCAACTCTGGAGTCGTTTTATTGTCTTTTTGTAGTAGTAAATGCATTTTTGGGAAGATCTAGTAGATGCAAAAGACAATAGAGTTCATTTAACGCAAAATATTGAAATCGTATATGCCTGAAATCATCGATTATATAATGTAAGAAAGCAATTTTCAATATTTATTTTCACGAATCTCCCAATACATATATGCCTCTTTGTAATATTGCAAACAAAATTTTTATTTTACTGCCGAAATTGCATAAAATTAATTTTAATTCATTAAAAAATCGTGTAAAATAAGAGAAAAAACGAAAACTGTCAGAAATCAATTTACGTGTACTATATTTATAGAGCATCTTTATATACAATTGTTGTTAGAAATGGTAAAAATGTCAAGAATTGTCCTACAAAAATAAGTTTGTCAAATCCTACACATGTCAAATACATTATCGGCATTTGTCGTCAATTGAGAGAAAATTTGCCATAGGTGATTACGTCGACCTTGCAACTCTCCATTCGAAAGTATTTGGATTTAACCTATGGCGATGATTTTTTTATGACTCTCTAAAATAATTAAGTTGGTGCTCAGTGTAAAAGCAATTCCAGCTAGAGTTCGACTAACGTTTGCGAGCATGAGTAGTAAATGCTGACACAAATTGTAAAATTTAATGATACCATGACGACATATGTCAATATTTTTTCTTTTTCCGGTTTTTACCTGATTGTTAATCTTTTGAAATGAAGAACTGGTATTTGAGCCTATTATATACTTAAATTGCACGATCTCATTTTTCATTTTACGTTCACTTTCGCTTACATTTTTTTCAACATCAGTCAGCTGAAATGTGCTTATTCCAATTTTTACGATTTGCCCATTTTCAGACGCATCCTTGGCTTTTAACAATCCTGCGCGAAAGTCCTTGCTTGGAATTTGTCTTAGAATGTGGTCTGTTGCAAGGGTGAAGTGAATTCGGGGGCAGGCATAACAGCGTGGGCAACAACAACAAGGAACACAACAACAGGACTGTCGCGGCTCCTCTTTACTCTGGCAACAACAACAGCATTTCTTACGGCCTATCAAGGCACCCAGCAACAACTCCTCTAATTTGAATTCTTCCGAGTTGGCGATTTCGACGATCGTCAGAAGCCACACTATGCAGAGTAGGCAGCCAAACAACTGTTGCGCTGCGGATAAGATTAACATCGCGAAAGACGAGAGACTTATGCACAAAAAAACAGGAAAAAGTGTCGCGTAATGAAGTTATGTAGTTGTGGATAGTTACAAATGCTCAGCTGTCTTATCAGATAATTACATCAAAGTTGACGGATTCTGTAATTCATGCCTGAATTTAAGTAACTCGTTACCTTGCGTCTTGTTATATAGTTACTTATTTAAGTGCATCAAAGCGGATGTTGTTATGTCTATTGCGTTGTTAAAATTAAATTTTGTCATTTGTTGCAAGGTACGTTTTCAATGAGAGAATATATTTTTCAGATTCCCATACACACAGTATAAATTATAGCTAATGCGTAATAACGCACTTGTTGCGTAATCTCAGGCAGCTCAGACGGTCTTCTAACCATGGTGTTGGACATTTTCGAACAATCGCCTAACGGATGTATCAGTATCGAAGAGAAATTCGTATGCCTTTGCAACAATCAGGAATTCAGTCAAGATAAAGAAGCATGTTGAATTAAAATCTTTCTAACTATAACATTATGTTTAAATAATTTTTTTCCAACGAACATTGCGTGCACTGTATCTAATATAAAATATTATTTTCATAAAATGTGATTTTGATCTTCTTTTGTACGCTCCTGATCAACAGGTAAACATTTTGCCCTGAAGCTTTGCTCTTGTTATTAATTGATGTCCCGAATACATCGAAATCGAGAATATGAAAACTCAACAACATTTAATAAACTCAATGTATTATTGGTAAATTTATCATAATTGATAAAACTAAACGCATTCCAAAATTTAATAGGTGAGCGAACATTAATATTTCAGGTATTGCATCTAAAAGTGAAAGTTTTGTATGAAGGTTTTGAACATCAAGTAAACACCTAACCCTTTATGTACGTACATTTGTCAGTAAAAATTAATAATTGTATAGTTTAGAAAAGGCAATTTATCCATTAGGTCGGTTTCGTCCTTATTTGGAATTGCCGCAGACAGGGCTTGAACCTGGACACATCTTTTTCATAATCCGGTGCTCTAACCACGAGATTCCGAAGCAGACGTGCCCAGATTCGAGCCCAGTCTGCGGCGAATTCTGAACAGTATGTGATGAGCTCCCAATAAGGACGAAATCAATCTACTGGATGAATTTCCTTTTCTAAACTATACAATTCTCAGTTCCTTTTGACAAATTTACGTACATAAAGGGACATTTGTTTATATCAAGTTCGCAACCAGGATTATATTAATTTTTATCACTGCCCGAGCACCCAATGTTCGTTTAATTTAGTTTTGTATGACTTCGACAAGCATCAATTTAAAATGCTACCAAGCTGATATTAATTTAATCAGAGCACGATGAAATAGCAACTAAATATTAAGAATACTTTTTTTAATATATAAATATATATTTATGTTTTAATTAAAACATAAAATCTCCCCCCCCCCTCACATATATATATATTAATTTAATCAGAGCACGATGAAATAGCAACTAAATATTAAGAATACTTTTTTTAATATATAAATATATATTTATGTTTTAATTAAAACATAAAATCTTCCCCCCCATATATATATATATATATATATATAATTATGCCTAGATTTCATTGTATATATACGCTGTCCGAACAAATTAAACAGCATGAGATAGAAAATCCCATTCATCCTATAGACTATATCGTTTTCATAATACATTTTCTAGTTGATCGCAGAACATACGCGGCTTCGACTTAAACGCGTGACATAAGGTTAAGAGTTTTGTAACACATCCCCTTCGTCACTAAGTACACGCATTGCACATTCCGTGAAATTATGTAAGAGTTTAATTTTTTTTGTTCTCTTTTAACCTCATACACCAACATTCATTACCTGAAATATCATTAAAATAGACACCATGCCAACGGAGAAAGTTATACCGAATTTAATTATGCCTACATTTGATTAAATATAAATGTACATTTATGTTGACGGCTTAAACTTGGCATTATTTAATATTTAACATTCAATTTTTTCAAGTAGGCAGGTCTCGTCCTAATTACCCACTGATGCCACATTTAGATTAAATTGACGTAGTATATATGTATACATTTAGATGCATTTAAATGTTAACTGAATCTTACGCTTTATATATATTTTTTTAAATCCTCCAAAAATTATTTTATGCCTTTAAATATCAGAAGTGATTTGTTAAAATTACAATGGCCTACATAAAATATGGTAAATTGTGATCGACGGGTATATGCAGAATGTTTTTTGGAAAGTATACACTGGTAAAATTTAAATCAAGTTTTCTATATTGATATAAGCTCCAGTTTCTGGAGCAAATGTGCCTAGTTTCGAGCCCTGTCCGCGACAAATTCTGGGTAGTACGTGATGAGAGCCCAATAAGGACGAAACTGGTCTACTGGATGAATCATCTTTTCTACATTATACAATTCTTAACTTACACTGGCCAATGTATGTACATAATGGAACAGGTGTTTATACCAAGATCGCAACCTTGATTTAGTAGATTTTTACCAACGCCCATGCAACTAATGTTCATTTAAATATAAATTGTATGTTTATCAATTAAAAGATAGCAAAAACATCAATAACGCGTGCAGACCAGATGTAGCCACCTTACAATCTCTTGAAAGCCAAGCACTGTGTAATCTCAACCACTTTATAACAATAGTTTGTTTTCAAGTTTATTTTCGCTCCCACCTGGAAGACTTTTGTGAATTATCAAACACGTAAATATCTATTCCAAAATTGTCGTGCTTTAACGAGCATAAAACACATATTTGTAGCTGTACTTTATACAATAACTGTTCATACAAATTCAAATTGTTTAAAAATACAAAATCTCCGAACTTCAAATTATTAATCACAAATGATGTCATTTTACAATAAGTGATATCTAGTTTTCAATGGTAGGAGAGCACAATGACACTTAATTCCTGCCCAGCAATGAAAAATGTTTTAAAATTAAGTTTGAAACAGTAATTTTGTCCTACCTGATAGGTAAGATTTTACAAGGTTGGCACATTTATGCTGCTTTCAAGTTTGTTTTACTGTCCGTGCACGTATGAATCTTGGAAACACATTTGTTCTACAAACTGGTGTTCATCCCTTATGTTCCCACATCAAGTGTTCTCTTATCTATGTTTGCCCCAATTATATCTTAGATTAATCTATATTCTAATCGAAAATTGGCATTATTTGTCTCCATTCACTGTGTGTGTGACTTTTTAAATTGCGTCTGAGGTTTTTCTTTTTTTTCCTTTTACCCAGTGGAAGACTGAAAAAATCTATTTAATATATTTAATGATTTCATAATGTATAATTTGTTATCCAAATTAGGACTTTTAAATTAGAACTAACACTAATTGAAAATGTGTCTTCATTTTCTTCACGATAGAAGAAATATGAACAATTACAGAAAATGACGCGTATAAACTTGGCTTTCCTAGTCAATCTGTTAATGTACAAATGTTTTAAGAAGAAGAAAACTAGATCTGAAGCAAATTTCTGCCAAATATTTTCTACTAGACTAAAATAATAGCGACCATCTAATTCAACATTATACTTGGTAAGAATTATTGCAAGCACTTCTATTAAATATGCTATAATAAAAGGCCCAGATTGAAATACATGCTAAAATTTGTATAATTGTAATTTTTTTGACTTATCACATTTCCTTTATGTAAAGAGTTTACACGCTTCGTTGAATTTTAACCTATCTGACGTTATCCCCGCCCGTCAACAAGACATCGCAAATAGATAACAGCACAATTTTGTCATAATTTGTTACTTATATAATTTAATGAAATCACATTTATTGATGTAATTTAATGAACTAAGGGCTCCAAAATTTTGCGGCTATCTTTAATATTAATATTTTTCATTAATTCTCATATGAAAATATATTACATTTACTGTTTTGCTGGACTGATTTTTTCAACCTGATGTAAGAAGCTAGTCACGTTAGATTGAATATATTGTGATTATTGCAAACCCCTTTAAGTTAAAACAATGGGTTATTTTCAATTTTTCTTCTTAACGGGAAATTAAAAACCAATAGGAGATGAACGTCTAAAAGAAAATTTAGAAATGTAGAAGTTGTCTGTTTTGGATCCTTGTATTTGAAAAAAAGGCAACATTCACTGCCAGTAATGTCAAAATTACAGTAAATATTCATTAATTTAAGTAATATTATAACTATCCAATATTTAATAGCACATTGTGAAAGAACTTTATTTATTCAATTAAACGAAATATTGGTTGTGCGAGCGGTGATAACATTTTTTATAATCAAGGTTGCGATCTTGATATAAGCACCTGACCCATTAAGTACATACATTTGTCAGTATAAACTAAAGATCGTAGTGTAGAAAAAGCTATTCATCCAGTAGACCGGTCTCGTCCTTATTAGGAACTCATCACGTACTGGCCAGAATTTACCGCAGACAGGGCTCGAACTTGGGCATGTCTGCTTTGGAATCTGGTTCTCTAACCACTGAGCCACCCTGCTGAATACCACAAACAATTTTCAGACAAATAATAACTAATGTAACTCATTTAGTTTATTTTCTTTTAAGGTGGAGCCCATATGGCATCCATTTATACCCAAAAATCCAACTATCCATCGCCAATCTGTCATTATTGAACAGACACAACACTAAATGGCGAAGTGGTATTGAAATTAATATTTATATAATTAAACGAACATTGGTTGTGGTATTATTTATTATAATCAAGGTTGCGATCTTGATATAAAAACCTGACCCATTAAGTACATATATTTGTCAGTTAAAACTTGTAATTGTACAATGTAGAAGAGGCGATTCATCCAGTAGACCGGTGGTCTAACCACTGAGACACCCTGCCGCACATAATACACAATTTTCCGTCATATAATAACTAATGTTACTCGGTTAGCTAGTTTTCTTTTTAGGCGGAGCACATATGGCATCCATTTAGACACAAAGTCCAAGTAACAATGCCCAATCTGTCATTACTGAACATACACCAAACTATATGGGAAAGTGGTATTGAAATGGACATTAATATAATTAAACGAACATTGGTTGCGCGGGTGGTGATAACAATTATTATAATCAAGGTTGTTTTCTTAATATAAGCACCTGACCCATAAATTATTTACATATGTCAGTATAAAATAAAAATTGTATAGTGTAGAAAAGGCAATTCATCCAGGTTTCGTCCTTATAGTTTATTTAATGGAAACAAACAGAAATCGTATATTGTAAACAGTCCTAAATAACATAGAAATATGTATAATTTGGCGTGCTAATGAATTCGGATCTTAAATAAACTTCATTGCCACATCAAAGTGATCTGCTAGACTGAGTAAATCTTATTAAATTACTTTAAGCTATGAATGCCTGTTGTCATTTACCTTATGTATCAGATTTCAGAATTGACCAGAAGTATGAAGTTAAGTCGCCGATTCTAATGGTTTCCAGAATCAACTTTAGCGTAAACGTCGCATAATAATAAATGAATTAAGTGCAAAATTTAGGATACAGGATGACGAATTTTATGGGTTCTGGATTGGATAAAACAAAAGTGGAGCATTTACTTAAATAAAGTTTGTGCGCTTGAAAAATACTAATCCAATTGCATCTAACCGACTGCACATCATAACCCAACAACCACCAGTAACACACTCAGGTGCGTTTCGACCATCCACGATCATGATTAAAGCATGACGGTGAATTGACTAATGCGGCTTAAATTTTAATGCATTTATAAGTGAGGCGAGATTAGATGCGCGGCTCTCAACTCTAGTAGTCTCGTATAGGGAGCTCGTAATTTTGAATTGTGCTCCGACAAGTATTATGGAAGGTTGAAGAACGTCATTAGGAGTGACTGACTGGTGTGCGACTGGTTAAACATACTGTAATTGGGGTTTATACCAAGCTTGCATGCAAGACTACTAGAGGCGAGAGTCGCATATCTGATTTCTCTTTCCATGTATATGTATGGCGGTTTGACCATGATTAGGTAGATTGTCATCGTCTGTGCTGATGATCATAGAAGCTCTTAATACGTCAGTGCGTTTAAATGAGGCTTGTTTTGCTATGTTGCGTGAACGGCTAGATTCAGCGAGATTGGTGTTTATCTCAATCCAGCCAACTTCGTTTAAATAATGGCTTTTAAAACGCGCGCAATAATTGATTGTCTCATTTTATTATTTTTATTATTATTATTATTATTATTATTTTAATCTTATATTACGTGCTTGTAAATATCGCTATCGATGCGCATGGTGGGAAATAACATAAGGTCATTCACTTAACAAGATGCATTTGTTTTAACGCAAAGTCTATATTTCTGTTAATAATTAATTATAAGCATATATAATGCAATAAAAAGAATTATTGACAAACACTATTGCATGTTTACTGTAAGAAAATTCACGGGCTGTTTTCAGCAAATCAAGCCTTCACACGCCTGCTTTAAATCTATGTTCACAATGCTACCATCATTTTCACACGAAGTTATGTAGCAAATACGCTTTTAACAAGCGCATGTCAACAAGTCAGGTTCTATTTCTTTTTGCTTTAAATGAAGTTCCAATTGACTGATGCGTTAATGTTCAAAATATGTCTAAAATGTTAATAATGTTTTACAAAATCAGGAGTTCTCTATTCGCTAACGTGGCTGCACTGACTTTTTAACGGTCAAACAGCTGAATCCGTTAGGATGCGAAATGAATTTTTACTATTCTAAATAAAATTGTGATGGAGTTCAAATTGATCGAGGTTTTACTGGCATGTCTCATCGCAAGATCAAATTGCTGCTGCTGTTGTTGTTCAGATTGACAAGATTGGCTCTATGAGTTGACAAATTGGCACCTGTTGTTCTAATGACGCTGTGGCACATTCTTCGATTATGAGAATTAAGATAAAAGTTTTGGTAATTTCATCCCTCATTTAATATCGACAACCTGTTTTTTTCTCAGGTCATATGAAAAATAATTTTGCTTGACATTGCATATTCTTCATTTTATTTTTTTATTCTTGTACATTTTCTGAAATTTATTGCATTTAAGATGTCAAAATAAACGCAGTGCTTATGCACTATAACCAAGAGTAAAAGGCTATCAAATTTTTGTTTGAAAATTATAAATTTATTAATGTATTGGGTTTTAGGTAATAATAATGTAGTGTAAATTCGCACAATTAAATATTACGCCCCAAATTTACCTGCAGCTATTGCTACACATAATTTCAATTACGCAACACTTCTTAATTCGTCATCGAGTCAAATTGAAAGAAAGTATACGGAGGAATAAAATGATCTGACGAATAGTAGATGTTTATTAAGGTTTATTAAAGCTCCTTTAACATTAGAATACAATAGTTCACAAGATACAAAAGACTACTTTTATATCATATGGTTCAAATATTTGTATTATTAATGACCAATTTATTAAAGCCACCCATTATACTACATCTATTTAATAAAACTAGATGGACAAACGAAACAATTTATGTCACATACCCTTCTCCATGATGACTTAGCCAATTTTTTGAATTGTTGCATATATTAAAAAAAATTGTGGCTTCGTTAATATGTAAAAAGTATATTTTTGAAAATTTATAAGCGAAGTCTTTAATAATAAGAATTAGTTAAATCAAGTTCGTAATCTTTGGATAGACCGCAAACACGTTGAATCGAATCAGTCTCATAACATGACAAAAACTACCGTCAGTCACAGTTAGTGATGAGTTACTCACTTGCATGATCGTCGTTAGGCTGTTTTCTGTAATACTCAGTTAATGATTATGGAAATTGCAATGACGTCAATTTGAGTAACGATCTGTATTTGTTCTTTGTTTTTAAATGTTTAAATGAAATTAAATATATATTTATATCAAGCCGACAAAGCTTTTCAGATATATACTTTGCTTTCTTAGCTAGAAATATGGTTTTGTTAACTTTTAGTTCTTAAATACTGCTGATACAGCGAGGGAAACCTTCAATTATTATTAAATTGTGATATATTTATATCTGAATTGTTTAGATTAATGTTTAACTAATAAAGATCCAAAGTCACATTTAAAAAGCAATTTAATTGAGTGTAATTAATAAATTGTTTCATGGTTAACACAACGCTATCTGAGCACAGAACCAATAAAAAAATTTTAAAAGCAATTTAGTTTTTTACTAATTCCATAATAAATTTACTTTCCTAAATTGTTTTCTTAAAGATAAATTGAATAATTCATATTTCAATATTGATGTGTACTTAAATCCCCAAACACCAGAAAGCTTCCATATTATTATGAGAAAAATAGAATTCTGTATTTTGAAAACAATGGCTATAATAAAAGAGCTAAAAATTTCACATTGATTTTTTAATGCATACGTGTGCTATTTGTGTGCTTACAGGACACAGATTAAATTGATATAAAACAAATTTTTTAATCAGAATTCCACCGATCTTTGATTTGATTATATCTTCTTTAAATTAATTTTGCGAGCTTGAAGTAAACACCAATCCCACTGTATTTAACCAGCCGTCGAACAACATATCAAAACTACCGTCAGTCGCACACACTGACGCATTTCAACCTTCCATAATCAACTTATCATCTTATCATATATCGAATTTAATGATGTCATGCTTACCGCGAAATGTGATAACTGATATCGATCAAGGCCAGAGTGTATGGATTTACTGGAGTAAGAGGTGTTCAGAAATTGTTGTAATTCTCAATTTCAGTGAACTATAGCAAAAATTGATATCCATCAGGTTGGTTCCATGTACCAACTAGGACACCATAGTGTTAGTACCATGTACCTTTTCGATACAATAATGTTGGTATCGGTTACAAACACAATAGCCATAGTGTTAGTATTCTTTACAGACTCGGCATATATATTATATAGTGTGAGTTAGCGTTGAAGTCGCATTGTCGTAGACTTTAGATGATGTTAGCTTCACTATTGCAGGTTTACACATTCGTCTAGGAGATTGTACCGTCTTATTATCCCACATTCTTGACCAAAATATATAGTGGTTAAAGGGCGTAATACCGGCTCCCACTGATGAGTCGCCAGTAAGCACGAAACGAATGTGCATGAGATTATACTTTCCGTTCATGCTGCTCTTTGGTTTATCTTTCTGGTCACAACTGAACTAATTTGTTACTAGGTTCGCAACACCTAATACATACTTGCATATATATTAGTTCTCGGCAACAAACAGTATTTAACTGTTTCATGATCATCATCAGAGTACGACGGCAAACTGACTAGCGAGGATCAAACCGCATTGAATATATATATAAAAAGCCAATTTTAATATGCGTCTCTCACCTCTAATATTCTTGCATATATTGTACTCGACCGGAAATGTCGGCTGCACGATTTCTATGAATTCAGGAATATAACCTGTTTGCAGCTTTTGCTCCAGATATATATATATATATATATATATATATATATATATGCAATACAATTAAACAATCATTGATTTCGCGGGTGGTGGTAACAATTCTTTAAATCAAATTTGCGAGCTTGAAGAAAGCACCAATCCCATTTTATTTAACCAATCGTCGCTAGTCAATTTGCCGTCGTACTCTGATAATGATCATGGAAGTTCGAAAGGCGTCAATGCGTGTGACTGGCGGTAGTTTTGTTATGTTGTTCGACGTCTAGTGAAATACAATGGGATTGGTGTTTACTTCAAGCTCGCAAACTTGATTTAAAGAATTGTTACCACCACCCGCGCAATCAAGTATTGTTTAAAAAGAAAGTCATTTGAGACTACTGGCCGTAGTTTTGTTATTTTGTTCGATAAATGGTTAAATGCAATGGCATTGGTGTTTACTTCAAGCTCGCAAACTTGATTTAAATAATTGCTGCCACCATCCACGCAGTCAATAATTGTTTAATTGTGTATATCTTGTCTTTAAGCACTTAATATTAAGACTTAGCTTTCTTGTTTAAATGGAAACAAACGCACAATACGTTTTAATATTATTCATTTATTTATAGATTAAATTTTTGACTGTAAAAGTAAACGATGCTTCAAATTTCTATTTTTTGTTTTTGACCCTACTACTTTATGTAAGCCATCTTAATCTAAATTGCCTTTCGATTTAAGATCACAAATTATTTCCCGTTATTTAGCTGAAGATTAACGTTTGAATTTTTTTGAATCTACCCTTGCTGGGCTTGCGGTGTTCCATTTTTTTGTTGAGCCATATTTATTAGCGTTCAATTTACAATAATATTATTTTGACAATTTTAACTTAAAAACAGAAATTAAAATAAACTAGATCAACTGTGTGGTAATTTATTCAATAATAATTCAGCCCACAAGCATAAAATGTCTAATTTTAATCTCTGAATCCAATGTATTCACAATGTTTGCATTTCCCGCTAACAATACTTATTCATATGCGATTTTACATGAATGTGCTTGTTTTTATTACGCCGTATCACAAAATTATTTTTTATTCAAGCCATTGTTACAATTATGAACATGCACAATCTGAAATTTTTTCCGTGTTTTGCCCAAATCCTACAATATTCCAATATAAAGATGCAGTTTAAAATATCATTTAAAGTTAATTTTAAATAACAATGAATATTTCTCTTTTATTATATTATTACACGGTTAGTATACTTCTTTGCATTTTATACATTTTGTCATTAAAGAAATCTCCTCACTTATAATCTACACTATTATCGGAGCAAATAGCAATTGATCCCAAAGTCGAAATTTCAATGACAATTGGTTAACCACAATAAAAAGGAAGTTTGCTGACATAAATTATTTGAACACCAATATATATCGTTTGGTTACTTGTAATAAGCGCCAATATTATTCTTTCGCTTAGTCGCAAAATTTAACAAAACTACAGTCAGTTTCGTACATCGAATCGTGCCACATTTTCATGGTCATTATCATAAAATCGGCAAATTAGTTACCTAGGAACAGTTCTTTAAATCAAGATAGCAAGATGGAGATAAGCATCAGTTGCATTGATCTTAACAGTAACGAATAAGAATTCTTTAAATCAAGTTTGCGAGCTTAAAGTAAACACCAATCCCATTGTATTTAACTTCCGTCTAACAACATAAAAAAACTACCGCCAATCGCACGCACTGACGCGTTTCGATCTTCCATGATCATCATCAGAGTACGACGGCAAACTGACTAGCGAGGATCAAACCGCATTGCATATGTATGGAAAGCAGAAATAGACATATGATTGTCGGTATTTTGCAATAATAATGGCCAATATATATATATATATATATATATATATATATATACCGCCCGCGAGCCAGGCGGGGGCGCACACTTACACAAGGCCTTCCTTGTACTTTTTTAAAATTAAATTTTATATAGAAATTTAATTGTATAACACATAGGTGCATAAAAAGAAAAACTGGGAGTTCGAATTTAGTGGCAATATAAACTTTAAATTTTGTTATTATGTAGGTCGTTTTCTTATCACTTATTCAATCAAAATGCCGTATTTATAAAAAACCTTGAATTTTTTTGCCAAATATTGAAGTTTTAATACTAACTACGAAACAAAATAGATGTAAAATATAAGTTAGAAATTTGCGTAATACATCCTCCTTAACACTTGAACTAATATTATTTATTAGAAACTTTAAATCCTTGTGTATGAAAATTGTCAATATATTCAACGTAAATTTTCTTTATGCCACTATACGTTATTTCCAGAATTTACTGTTTCTTACATAAAAAGTTTTAATCAAGGCAGACAATGAGTACTACAAAGGATAATCTTGTAATTATTAGTGATTTTGTATTTCTGGAAAATGTAAAAACTTTATAATTTAAATTTTTTATTAGCTAAGAAATTGAGAATAAGAAATGTTTAATTTAATTGGTAATATTCCTGCAAAAAGAAACGTTATTGGAAATGATCAAGAACTAATTTTTGTAAATAAAATTAATAAAAGATATACAGTAGAGTGATATTTTATTAAATTGAATTTTTGAAATTGTAATAGGAAACCTAACAGAACTTAATAGTCTGATAATCCGTTATCTTCTCTCTCCTTGGAGGTAGAATGTTGGTTGAATTTTACGTCAAACAATACAATTTGAACAGTTGCAAAATAGAAATCCGGCAGGTTAAATTCTACATGAAATCGTCAAAAAACCTCTTTAATTTTAGGTAGAAAGTTTTCTTTTTAAGTAAAACAATATTAATTAAAGTAATTATAAACATTTTCCTTTAACCGATTTTTTTAACTCAGTGCACTGTAGCTGTTGAACTTGAGAGATGGAAAGTCATAGAGATTCCATTGATAGACTTCTATTTTGCGCCAACAAATATCGATTCAACCTCGTAAGTAACACAAATTCACCAGGAGAAAAATAAATCTCACAATCTAAACAATGACATTTTCAGGCGGAAAATTATATGACTGTTTAGTAAAACAAGCGTGTGTTGATAGACAGTTACAGCACACAGGTAGCTGTGAGATGAAATTTACCTGACATTTATACATTTTTGGCGATCGCCAGGTGACGTTGACATATCTTTAATACCGGAAATGTGGTTGTTGTGAATTGTGTAAGCTGCCATCCACATTTGCCTAAGATTTGTCCAAATAAGGATACGCTGAATGCGAGTGCATTGAAGGTGTCCGTAGCCCGCAGTTGAGTAGAACATAGGCTCGGCCTAGTTGACTGGTTGGTATCCAAAATCCTTTAGCCGTCATGTTCCATTTGTATGTTCAGATGTGCGGGCTGTGAGCTTCACTGGTAAAGTGGAGTTTTCATCACTAAGAAATAACTAGTGGATCCCCAAGTCCCGTAAGGTTTGCTGTGCTCTGCAAAACTAGTGTAAGCGAAGATACGCCATTTTAATTCTAACAAAGATTAGAAGGAATAAGGTGCGCAGCCTAGAGAGTGTAAGATTTATTTACCACGTAAGCTACCAATTGTTTATAACCGACAGACTACGCGTGAATAGTGAGTCTATTGAAGAACAAAATTTAATGTGTACCTGGATTTTGATTATAAATGGCGTACAGCATATTTTGCAGTTAACTTCATCTTCAATTTTATAACATGCATAGCAAAATATGTCGATCTCTAGAAGTCATGTTTGAATTGTAGGACGGAATTTAAGACTATCTAAACAACTGTTTAAAGAGATAAAGCAAATGTAAGTATTTTCCAGTGCCGGTCTGGAAGTATTTCGATTGCTGCCTGTCTTTTGAAATTAAAAGTATTCTCCCTGCACAACGGTAGCTATGGAAGATTTCCATTATGCGTGTTACAAATGAGAGCGTGAATGACATTTGAGAACCAGAGCATTCAACTGCAAGGTAGAACAGCTGAAAGAAATGTAATTCAAGTTGAACGGTTTGGATGCCTGGGCATATCCAATCAATTTTGATTAGAGAAAATCCGGTAATATAAATTGAGCAGGTATATGCTCGTCTTGTCTGTTCCGTGACATGCGCAAAACATGTCAACATATAGAAAGGTGTTCGGCTAAGGTTTAAACGGATTCCTGATTTGTGTTTTAGCTATAAAATAAGGCCGAAGACCACTAATAAAAGCTAAAATCAGCGTTACCTGTAAGTAAATGGTCATATTACATCAAGTAAATTTGACCCATAGCTTCTGATTGTACAATATAAAAATGTAAAAACAGAAATATTATATATATATTGATAGTTTCTAATTTCGAGCGACAAAAGCACAGTTTCCATCAATACAGGTGAGAGTGGTGTTCAACACAACAAAACTGATGCGCACGAATGAAAAAGATAGCCTCTCTGTGACGTCAACACCTTTGTCTGTATACAAATTTCAATGTACCTGCAACGCTCAGTACATCGGCAGATCAAAAAAGAGGCTCGAAACTAGAATAAATCAGCATCTCCCTCAAAAACTATTAAAGAGGGGTGCAGCTCCTGCACAAAAATCAGCAATTTGCGAACATGTACTACTCACAGGTCATGCTGTTAGTAGTAACAATTTTTCAGTTCTCTACAAGGCAAAAACAGAGAAAATGCTTCTGGCTTTTGAAGCTATTGCAATTAATAAGCTGAAGCCCTGCTTAAACGTGCAGAAAATAATTCAAAAAGAAATTAAATTGGACTGGAACAAAGACATAACTGACATGCCTTTAAAAATAGCCAACGCTTCGCAAAATACGACACATACATCAATTACGGACGCAATTACAATGAAAGCGATGACACACCAAATGACGTTACGCAAAAGGAGTGGTCTAAATTGCGCAAAAGCAGTGGTCTAAATTGCGCAAAGCAAAGGCTAGCATAACGAAGAGGAGATTGGTTACAACACATGTACAGTGGGATTGGATGAACGAATATACTAACGAATCCAGAACAATGGCTGTAGATACTGGTAGAAATAAGATTTATTAATAAATGTTATTCCATGGAGTACGTTGTTTTGTTCTTACATTTTAAAAAATGGTGAAATTAGAAACTATCAATTTATTGAAATACCTCGGTCACCCTATTCCACGTACAACACTCAATGCATATATATCCTATTCGTGTAGATATGGTGAATGTGTGGAACGTGTGATGTATTATAAAAATTGTCTATGTGAGGAAACAATCCCAACTTACGTGATTAAGCGTTGGAAAAGTACCAATCAGCATCAATCAGAGAATATTCATCGGCGCATTCTTGAAAATGTCATCGAAGAAGAAGAAGCAAAAGCGGATAGCTACAAACTTAAATGTCTATCTATAGAGTCTAAACTGCAGATGTTAGAAGATGAAATTCGAATTAATTTTTTAAAAGAGATAGCATGGATTACAGAAGGTGCGAGGAAGAGAGAGATTAAAAAACTAGCGCGGAATGCAGTGCAATGTTCTAAGCTCAAAAAGTTTCCTGAGAATCCAGGCAAATTTATTTTTAATTACACCGACATAAATCTAACAAAACATCAAAATGAAGTTCTCTCTCTTGGACCGAAATACTGCATAACAAAAACTAGAATAAACGAACGTGAAGAAATGCATATGCAGGCATCAATGGAATGCTTCTTTGAAGATGCCACAAAACACAAATCAAATGAAAAATACGACATCTCGCTCTTTAAATCGGACCTCCGAAGTGCGTATGGCCAATATATGCGCACATTCAAAGGCAATAAACTGGTCACCAAAAGGCATCTAGAAGAACTGAATGAGCTACAACGAAACAAACAAGTCAGACTCATGAAGCCAGACAAAGGGACAGGCGTAGTGTTAATGAACTATACGGACTATAGTCAGGCGATGTTACAAATTCTGAATGACAAATCAAAATTTAAACGCGAAGAGGTACAACGCGACACTACGGCAAAATTAGAAAATTCCATAACGAAGATTCTAAACCGAATTATTTCGAAGGTCGAGGCTAAACAAGAAATCGACATAGAGCACAAAAATGCTTTTATTACAGAATGCAAACATGCCAAGCCCGTAGGTTCAACGCAACCGATATTATATGGTTTGCCCAAGGTTCACAAAATTACCAACAATGAAGGACTTCCGCCTTTCAGGCCCATTCTATCTATGGTAAATTTCCCACAGCACAAGGCAGCCAGACTATTATCCTGGATTATAAAGCCTATCATGAAAGGAAG